>JARSSU010027462.1:0-30648 GCA_029619165.1 Eurosta solidaginis | reverse complement strand
CAAATTTTAAGTTTTTCCCTATGTATTTATATAAATCCACTTGTGAATGAAAGTGCATACCATTGCTATAAAACCTCTCTTTTTGCAAGATATAGCTCCTATTTAAAACGAGTCTTTAGATAAATGTGAGTGCGTGTCCTCGACCACGGTGTCGATTATTCTACTTCAATAGCATTTCTCAATAGTATATAAAGCACAATCTCAGTCTGCTCGAAGTGTGTGAAAGTACGGATAGGTTGTAAACGATTTTTGACTGTTATTAGTTATCATATTTGTAGAGATTGATTTGTGAGCACAAGTGGGCCATGCCACGCCCATTTTAAACTTTTTTTTTCAAATTTTTATCAAGAGTCGCAATATCAGTCCACATGTCAAATTTCAACATTCTAGGTGAATAACTTACTAAATAATCTGGTTTTTTGTTTTCCAAAATGTTATATATATAAAAAGTGGGCGTGGTTATCATCCGATTTCGCTCATTTTCAATACCAATCTATGCTGGGTCCAGATAAGCTCATGTACCTAATTTTCTGAAGATATCTCAATATTTACTCAAGTTATAGTGTTAACGGACGGACGGACGGACATGGCCCAATAAAATTTTTTTCGATACTGATGATTTTGATATATGGAAGTCTATATCTATCTCGATTACTTTATACCTGTACAACCAACCGTTATCCAATCAAAGTTAATATACTATGTCTACAAAGCACGCTGAGTGTAATAAAAACGCGAATGTGATTGAGAATTGGAACTATTATGAGAATGAGATAAAGAACATGAATAAGAATGAGGATAAAAATGAAAATGAGATAGAAAATGAGATTGAGGATAATAATCAGAATGAGAATAAAAACGAGAATGAGAATAATAATTAGACTCTGTTCGTGTAATTAAGTTTCAACACTACCATCACCATAGGTGTACCAGCTTTTCGAACCAACTACTTCAGCAGCGTGCTTAGTGTCAACTACTGGCCGCGAGATCAAAATTCCCTGATCTTGTCTGTTATTGATTATCAGACCGTAAAGACCATTTCCGAATACAAAAATAGACTAACTTATTCATAGAAATATTAGTTGACAGAAATATCATTAGATCCGCTATCGTGAGGATAAAGAAGTGCAACTGCAAGGGAGTCACACGTTCCCTGACAATCCCAATCTAAATCTGGCTCAGCTTAGTTCTTACATTTCAGTTAATATTAAACTCTCTAACTGTCCTGATTCTTTCCAGAGATTGCTTACACTCTAACACACTATTAGATGCTGTGCTATGCGAGACTATTGCCTCAATTTCTCCCTGACTGTCAATATAAAAATTGGCGCGACTGCAGTTAAAGCTATTTCAGAGAGGATAGATAGAATAAGATACGTCATTTCATACCTCTTTGCGAAATTTTTTTGTAGTGTCCCATTTGAGGAGTAATTTTAAAATGCTTCTACACATTCAAGCAATTCATCCTCTTTCCAACAATCACAATATATATTAATGTTAACTTCTTAAAAATGCGTAGAAGGCAATTTTCTAATACCCGCCATCAGGTACATTAAAACACCCCAGCGGGTTAAGGGGTCAGAATATACCCGCGGTAGTATGCCTGTCGTAAGAGGCGACTAAAATACCAGATTCCAGGGGGCTGTGTAGCGCAACATTCAGGTGCCAGCGCAATATATAGCTTCTCCAAACTCAATTGTCAACCTCACCTATCCGCGGCGAATCCTGTTTCACTAACAGTCGAGGCTCTGGTGACCCCAACTCCTCATGGAAATTGGGGGGTAGGGAGGGAGGGAATGGTTATAAATGGTTCCCGAGATGGTCGGGCTAGCACCTCAATGGTGATGTGGTACCAGAGCGTACCGGATCTGTATCCGGCAAAGGACTATCACATCGATAACACTCCCCAAAGCCTTCGGGGAGCAACCTTATCGCTACAACAACACCAACAGGTACATTACAAAAAAATTGAAATGACGTCTCTTATTCGATCTATCCTCTCTGGCTATTTCTTCCAATGCTTCTTCTGCTTTGGTTACGGCTACTGTTTCCGCCTGGAAAACGTTATGGTGATCTGGCAGCTTGTAGGATTTGTTTATTTCCGGATCAGCACAGTTTACCGTAGACCCTACTCCTTCTACTACTTTCGAACCATCGGTGTCGCCACGTCCGCCAATTGGGAACCCTTGCACCACAATCCTCTTATATTGTGCCCCTGCGAAGAGCCGATACGGAATCAGGTAGTCAAGACGCACTAAGTGATGCGTTGAGCTGGGGGAGCGAGATTCGGAGAGAGTCAATGAGCTCCGTGTTAGAAAATGATAACAATGCAAGCTGAGAATTATAGTGGAGAAGGCAACGGAGCAGAGGAAGTAAGAGAGCTCTGCCGTAGTACCGTATACCACTAAGGTTAGTATTGTCAAACGTTTTAATACATTTTTTCTGATACAATTCCCTAATCACCCTCGTCACTTCAATAAAATGGTGTAAGAGACTAATATTGAGATCATTCGTTGGTACTCTCAAACATGTTTTGCTAATGAAAAAAGATTCTCCTGCACAAAAGGCATTCATATCAGAGTAGTGAGACCGTTATCACGAGCAGGGTAGAAAACGGTTGAGCACCCTCGCGCACTATTTCCCATTGGCGCCAGGTAGCGCAGCGAAGAAGATACCATTTAAAGGGTTAAGTGCCAATTTACAAGAGGAAATCTACCTTGCAGTGAAATGGGATACAGTAACGCAAAGCAACAGTTTCGTGTACTTCAGCTTCAATAACTACCGCCGCACTGATGCTAATCGGATGCAGAGCGGCACATCTTCCAGTCACATTTGTATAAATAGCGCAGAAGTCTGAGATCGAAGGCTGCAACTATTCCGGAGCAATGTATATGCATCTCAACTAGTCAGAAGCGCGTTCAAGGGTTGGGAAAGAAGGCAATTGCCATTTCGTTGAACATCATAATATTAAAATGTCAGTTGAAAGCACTGCGAGGGGTCAGAAAAAATTTTACCGTCTCTTTTTGCGATAACTCTGCGCTTGTTCGGATCTAGTATGATTCTCCTGCAGGGTATTTACTTTTAACGCCCTGTATAAATTGAAGTGAAGTGGCATAAAAGTAAATTAAACCTAAGTTAAGTTATTACCCTTCACTTTTGCACAAAACTATTCTTAATAAAAATTTGTCATATACTTATTTGCAATTTTAAGTTATTAAAGTCCTATAAATGAAGGAAAAGTTGTTGATGTTTAAGAACGGTAAGCTCTTCAAGGTATTTAAGCACATGGTACTCATAACTTAGACCTGTGGCATGCTGTTTGCGGCTTACTGCTTATGCTATGGCATTTGTACAAATTTTGAGAAATTTTGAAATATAAGATACTTATGTTCATCATCAATTCGTTATGGAATCAACTTAAATATTTGGAAATCACATAAAAAATAATTAAGTTGACATGAGAACATACCAACATTTTATTGGAAAGCGCCTAGAGCAGCTATAAGATTATCTAAGTAATACCATTTTTCATGATATATGCAAACATTATAGCTTCTTAAAAGAAATACTAAAACGAGTTTGGTAAAATATGTAAAACATTCAAGCAATTAAAATCGAAACTGATGCAATTTCATCGTCCATCAACTCAAGCCCAATTTAAGTCTAACGTAAGTTTACGTGAATGTAATGACATACTACATACAAACATATTTTTGTTTAATTTTATTACTCATCTTGGCAATCTGGGCAGATGTACGATGCAAATAAGTCATGTGGAACTTTTTTTTTAGTTTCTTTTCGGTATTTTCATCGTTTAAAGTATTTGAATTGCCAGAACTTATCTGAAGCCAATAAAAAATGTTGAGTTGATGCATAATTCGTAATGCTTCATATATATGTGTGTATATACATAAGTGTAAGTTTAATGCAATTAAATGTGGATTTGTCTGAAAAATTTGTGAGCGCAGAAGCTGATTCGAATGTATTTTAAGAGAAGTTAAAGTGAAGTGGGTATAAGCTCAACCGCATTCGAAATCAACTAAAAGCTTACGGACTTAGGTATGGTCTAAGACTATAAGTTAGTTATCACATAACTTTCATATCTTCTATGTAATGCTCTATACTTGGCCTTGTTCGGATCAATGCTTCCAAATTCTCAAATCCGTACAATTCACGCCTTTTGTAAGGTCTTATTTATAAAACTTCAAAAACTTATTTCAAAAAATATTGAAGAAATTGTTCTAAGCAATTAAATTATTTTTAAAAATGTGAAAATTCTACTTTCTCAAAACTTTTCCATGTCTTATACAATTTATTCACACAAATTTTAATTTGAAAACCCAAATTTTTTTATTTCCTCTTCAAAATAAGTAGAATACTGCAAGATCTAGGCAATTCAATTATTTTTAAAATCTTGAGATTTAATTTTTTCAAAACTTTTCCAAGTTTTATAAAATTTTTTATTTCTTCTTCAAAACTTTTTTTAGAAGAGTACGAATATTAGAAAAAAAAGTTCTAAGCAATAAGTTGACTTTAAAGATTTTATTTTTTTATAACTTTGCTATGTGTTATATAACTTTTTTCAACAAATTTTAATTTCAAAACCTAAATTTTTTTATTTTTTCTTCAGACCTTTTTTAAAAAAGTTTGAATATTGAAAGAAATTGTCTTAGCAATTAAATTATTTTTAAAAATTGACAATTCTACTTTCTCAAACTTTAACTTGTCTCGTTTAGTTTTTTTAACAAATTTTAATCAAACCACAGTTTTTTATTTCTTCTTCAAAATAAATATTGTTCTAGGCAATTGAAGTATTTTTTAAAAATTTGCAGATTCTATTTCTCAAAACTGTTCCATGTCTTATATATTTGTTCAACAAATTTAATTCCAAAACCAAATTTTTCCTTTTCTTCAAATTTTTTTAAAGCTCTATATTGAAAGAAAATGTTCTTAGCAATTAGTTGTTTTTATTATTTAATTTTAAAGATTCTATTTTTTAAAAACCTTTTCCATGCCTAAAATAATTTTTACAACAAATTTTAATTCAAGCCATATTTTTGTTCATTTTTTCTTCAATTTTTTCTTTAAAGTTCTAATATTGAAAAACTGTTCTAAGCAATTAAATTATTTTAAAAAATTAAAGATTCTATTTTAGCAATTAAATTATGTTTAAAAAATTGTAATATTCTTTTTTTTCAAACTTTTCCATGTCGTATATACTTTTTTTAAACAAATTTTAATTTTTTCTTTCTTCTTCAAAACTGTTTTTAGAAAAGTTTGAATATTGAAGAAAATTATCTCTAAGCAATTAAATGACTTAAAAATTCTATTTTCTCAAAATTTTTCATGTCTTTTTAGTAAAAATTAAAAATTCAAGTTTTATTTTACAACGCAAATTTTTGATCAAATTTTTATATATATAGTGAAATAATATAATTTATAATTTTTTTAATTTAAAACAAAACAATTTTTCCTTAAATTTGTGCGTTTTTAATAATAATAATAATAATAATAACTTCAACTTTTTTCTCCGAAATTTTACGAAACACAAAAACGACTTTTTTTTTGCCCTAGCCCTAACCAAAAAACAACGCGTTGCGCTAATTATATATTATAAGATGCGGCATTACTCACAAACTTGCTTATTATATGAATGCATTTAAGAATGTCGGGACGGCGCGAACGCCATTCCCGGCTACCAAAAATTTTACGCACGAGTTATTCGCATTAGGATAATCGCGGAGGTCAACTCAACCGAATGTGCAATGGTCAAGCCCTCACTCCGGAGAACCGCCTTATTGATCACGGTAACCTCTACGCCAGGTAAGTATGCTTTCATCAGCTTATAAAAGATCTACTGTATAACTTTTTTCATAAACAAGTTAAGAATTAGAGGACTCAATTGCAGCACTTTTTCAGAAGCAACGAACAAATTGTATGAATTTTAGTGTAGGATATTCTGGTATTTAGTGGTTGATTTGTGATTCATATTCAGTTCATTATTATTGCGCCTGAGTGGTGCAAGTTTTGCTCTTTTGCTTTTCTTATTTCGCTGTTCTATTAAACCGTTTTCTGGCACATGCCAAACGAAATGTTTATGCTGTATTCCTTTTGTTGTTGGGGTAGGAATGTTAGGTACCTACATATCGTCGGTACAATGTACAAGCCAAGTCACGAATGTGCCATTTTTGTTTTAACGAAATATTATATATGTCAAATTTGCAAGCCAAAACAACAAATGTACATTTTTATAAATATAAAATCAATTTTCAGTTAACAGTACTTTAGTGGTTTACAAAAGTTAACCTTCCATAGTGGTTGAAAAAATACAAAATTAAATCTCTATGAATTAAATCTCTATTTTTAACATATCTTACGCGTTTTTCTCAAAACATTTAATATGCACATTCGTGACTTTGGCATTGGACCGACGATATGTTTTTTTTATGTTTCCACCCTACAAGCCTGAAATAGCAGTGGATTTTACGAAAAATGTACTAAATATTCAAATCGTAATTCAAATCACATCAGGTTGAAATAAATGTAGTTTTCGACTTCATTCAAAAGTGACCCTCTACCTTATAAGTCCGAATCACATTTTTTTTTATATGTAGTGAAAAATTGGTCAAACTATCCAATATTATCCAGTTTTTGTCTTTGCATGTCCTGAATATATTTTGATTACACTAAAAGAAAAAGTATACTTTTTTAGACCCCCTCTGATATAGAGACCATTTTCTGGGTCATCGTCAATTTTTTAGGTTTTTTGAAATTTCAAAGAGCAGGATGGAACCATAAGCTTCAGTTTGAAAATGCAAAAAGGCATAAAAATTGGCGTTGCCCCCGAAAATGTTATATACATTTTTATAAGGAAGCCCTATTGGGAGCAAACGACCCGTGAGGGTTAGTATTGCATAACTAACAGCTGAACGCTCAAAGTTAGCATACATACACACAAACTTTACTAACGTCCATATTACAAAAATTTTTAAGAAAATTCCAGTTAAATTTTTAGCAGACATCAACTGTGGTAATTATGGAAGATATAGCACTAATAAGGTGTCCTATTTGCAGTAATTAAGAAACATTTTTGCTTATATTCAAGTATTTAGTTATTTATCTCTAAATTTATCTCTAATATTGGTACAAAGATTGACGTGTATACTGATCACTCCATTCGACTGCCTTTTATTACTCAGTATGAGCAGAGCTCACAGGAATATACTAACTTTGAATTAGGCATAACGTTGGTTGTACTGTTATAAAGGAATCGAAATCCTCAGGATCGCGATTTGACTTTGAGCCATGTCCGTCCGTCCGTCTCGTCCGTCCTCCGTAATACGATGACGCTCGAGTAATTTGCGATAGGTATCGTGATGAATTTAGGATATTAGGTCCTCAAGCACGTCATCTCAGATCGCTATTTAAAATGAACGATATCGGACTATAACCACGCCGACTTTTCGATTATCGAAATCGCAAAACCGAAAAGTTCGATAATATTACAAAGACGGATAAAGCGATGACTGAGTAGGTGAGTTGAACGTAAGACGCAGAATAGAAAGTGTAGTAAAATTTGGCAACTGTGCGTGGCACCGCCCACTTTTAAAAGATGAATTTGCAGGAACGTTACTCTATTACAATATGTATGCTGAATAGTAGCCAAAATCGGAGAACGACTCACGCCACTTTAAAAAAATTTGTTAAGTAACTCTAACAAAAAATTTAATACTTTACAGTATATGAAGGAAACTTACTGTCAACGTTCACTCCAGTATGACTATGGTGCAACAAAATACAAAAATAAAAGAAAATTTCGAAATGGACGTGGCTCCGCCCTTTTCATTTATTCGTCTAGAATACTTTTAATGCCATAAGTCGAACAAAAATTTACCATCCTTGTGAAATTCGTAGAGGCTTTAGATTTTAGACGATAACTTATTTCTGTGAAAAAGGGCGAAATCGGTTGAAGCCACGCCAGTTTTTATACACAGTCGACCGTCTGCCCTCCGCTCGGTCTTTAACACGATACTTGAGCAAAATCGATATATTTACTAAACTCATTCACGTATTTATCTGACTCACTTTTTATTGGTGTAAAAAATGGCCGAATCCGACTATGACCACGCATACTTTTTAGATATCGAAATTACGAAAAATTATGCATAATCTATACAAATACGAAAAAAGGATGAAGCATGGTATTGGATTGGTTTATTGATGCAAAATATAACTTTAGAAAAAAACTTTGTAAAATGGGTGTGAAACCTACCATATTAAGTAGAAGAAAATGAAAAAGTTCTGCAGGGTGAAATAAAAACCCTTGAAATCTTGGCAGGAATACTGTTCGTGGTATTACATATATAAATAAATTAGCGGTATGCAACAGATGATGTTCTGTGTCACCCTGGTCCACATTTTGGTCGATATCTGGAAAACGCCCTCACATATACAACTACCACCACTCCCTTTTAAAACCCTCATTAATACCTTTAATTTGATACCCATATCGTACAACACTATTCTAGGGTCACCCCTGGTCCACCTTTATGACGATATCTCGAAACGGCGTCCACCTATGGAACTAAGGATCACTCCCTTTTAAAATACTCATTAACACCTTTCATTTGATACCCATATCGTACAAACGCATTCTAGAGTCAACCCTGATCCACCTTTATGGCGATATCCCTAAATGGCGTCCACCTATAGAACTATGGCCCAATCCCTCTTAAAATACTCTTTAATACCTTTCATTTGATACACATGTCATACAAACACATTCCAGGGTTACCCTCGGTTCATTTTCCTACATGATTATTTTCCCTTATGTTGTCACCATAGCTCTCAACTGAGTATGTAATGTTCGGTTACACCCGAACTTAACCTTCCTTACTTGTTTTCTTTCCTATTCTATTCGCAACATAACCTCAATTTAAACTGCCAAACTATAGAGTAAGCAATAAACAAATTTTTAAATTGAATTGATTTTCAATTTTTTGCAATACGAACCGATTTAGATTTTTCTTGTCTTGCTTAAAATAAAAAGGTAATTTCTCCCACTACAAAAATATCCCGGTCACTTTGTGGTGCAACGTCAATTTTTATATTTTTTGGCTTTGAAACTTTAACGCGACCGTTTTGATAAGCATCATAGCGAGAAAACACAGAAAAATTGGCATTGCCCAACAAAGTGGCATATATATAAAATATTTGAGCAACACTAAACAAAAATCAAAGCATGCTTATTTTGCAAAAGTTGCAAAATTTAAAAAATTAAGAGAATAAAATTATTTATAAATTTATCAAATTTTTTTTAATGCTTATTTTTGAAAAGTACCGAAAATTACTATAAAAATCCTTCAAATCTGTACGTTGAAATTGAGTGGTCTAAGCATTTATTGAACACAAGTGAGGAAGGCTAAGTTCGGTGTAACCGAACATTACATGCTAAGCTGCCAAATTACAGCTTGCAAAGCTTTTAAATTACCTTCTTTTAAAAGTAGGCGGTGCCACGCCCATAGTCCAAACTTTCACTAATTTTCTATTCTGCGTCATAAGGTTAACCCACCTACCAAGTTTCATCGCTTTATCCGTCTTTGGTAATGATTTATGGCACTTTTTCCGTTTTTCGAAATTTTCGATATCGAAAAAGTGGGCGTCGTTATAGTCCGACTTCGTTCATTTTAAATAGCGATGTGCTCAGGAAATTACATACCAAATTTCATTAAGATACCGCAAAATTTACTCAAGTTATCGTGTTTACGGACAGGCGATCGGACGGACGGACATGGCTAAATTAATTTCTTTTTTCGCCCAGATCATTTTGATATATAGAAGTCTATATCTATCTCGATTTGTTTATGCCGTTACGGTGTACTGTTATGCGAACAAAATTAATATAGTCTGTGAGCTCTGCTCAGCTAAGTATAAAAATCGTAAGGAAAAAAGCCAATTTCGACACCCTGTATCATCGCAATTCGTTCATATTTTGGCCACTACTTTTGCGCAGCGGATATACCCTTCAAGAGCCACATTTTCACCAACTTTGATTTTGGAGATATTAAGTTTTCGAGTGAAAAGCACCATATCAAAATGCAAACAAACTTGGAAAACTAATTTTAGAACAAGAAATATTGACCTTGATTTAAGCCAAGCTGCAGAAATCTGCATAGAATCGTTTATGTTAAACAGAGTTCATGATTCGATTTAGTTTTGTAATTAAATTGGCCATTTATTCTTAGATCTAACACGAATCAGCCTAAACTCACAGCATTAAATTAGATTACTAAATTTATGAATAATTTTACGCTTCACTAAAGTGCATCGTCATAAATAATTCATTTAAGAGCTTAGTCATCAAATCTACAGCATCGAAGGAAAAAATAGCAGTGACAACATTTAGCAAGTTTTGTCAACTAAACTCTTCTTTTCTTATTTTCGACATTTTTGAAAAAGGCTCTATAAATTTTGACCTGAAACTATGCAGATCATTCTCAAAAACCATTTCGAAAAAACTTCAAAAATTCTAGAAAATTTTACGAAATTTTCGATCTTTATAAAAAAGGACGTTTAATTGACGAAATTATAAAAATAAATGTAAGGCGCGATAACCTCCGAAGAGATGTAAGGCCGAGCACCTCTTCCAATTTGCGTCGTGCTCCTTTTGATTTCCCTACAAATTGGCCCGACGGGACCTACATGTTTCAAGCCGACTCCGAACGGCATCTGCAAGGCAGATGAGTTTTCACTGAGAGCTTTTCATGGCAGAAATACACCCGGAGCGCTTGCCAAACACTGCCGAGGGGCGACCCCGCTAAGAAAAATTTTCTTATAATTGAAAAACCTTATTTCTAAAATTTTGATGTTGCTTTGCCCGGGGTGTGAAACGCAGGACATACGGTGTGGTAGGCGGAGCACGCTACCATCACACCACGGTGGCCGCCATTAAAAAAAATGCTACTATTATTTTTCTCTTCGCTGCTGTACATTGAGTATCTACAAACATCCAAGGTAGCCTCACCCAGTCTTCAAATATTTATCTGGCTCATGTTAATTGTTTTGACTCAATTCGTATTTTTGCTTTTAATTTACCCATTCATCATTTTTCTAATGCTGAATGCTGTGCGCCACAAATTAGCAACCAGAGTGCATCGTTTTACGTTTCTTCAAAAAATCATCCATCATTTAAATAATCATTACAATGGCAAACCTTAAGGAGAACAATGCTAACATTGAGAAGTTCAAATATGACGTATTCAAAAATTGAAAGAAAAAATAAAAATTTAAGAATTCATGGCCAAACACAGAAACTGATAATTTGTGCACTGTTTAAATCCCAATTGTTGCAGTATACATAAATACTTATTCAGTAAATAATTATGGATAATTGTAATTTTAACAGTTCTACCTACACAATTTACCACTTGTCATTATGTTTTGACAGCCACATTATGAGCACCTAACGCATTAACGGCATTTTGTTAATTGATGCCGTTCTATTACTTTGAATATGAACAGTTAGGTAAAACAAAAAAGTGTTGTTAAAGACTGTCGAGTGGAAGAGAGGGACTTCCGAAGCTGCACCACTTAATGAAAAGTTGATGTGTCATGGTTAGACTCGTATCAATTTACGAAAACGACCATCATTCAGAAAAAGTGTATAGTAACCAGTTCAAGAATAAAGAAAACGAAGTTTCAGACGAACGTCTCCTTTTCATAGCATTGCTTTTAATCGGGCTTAACAGACTCCGAATTGAGTAGAGTGACGAGCGAAGATAAGACGGTTAAATGGTAGGGACCTGTAGATGTTAGATCGAGCTGGTAACGAAGATTTGAAAATTTAAACAGCCTTGTTATAACCTTGGGGAAGGTTGTCGGAAACTCGAAAGATCAAGGTCCTCTAATTCATCACCATCATAATTAATTGGAGCTCAACCTTCTAGTCGATTTCGATTGTAGGGTAAAGATTTATGCCAGCTATATCTGTTTCGCAAGAACTAGCACCAATTCGATGGCTAAGTGGAATATCAACCAAGCTCACCCCAGTCCGAAAGCGCTTTCTCAGGGAATATTTTCCGTTGATGCTCTACCACCTCAGAATTCAGCCGAAAAACGCCTTATCTCAGATTATTTTGTTCATAAACACCAGACCTAATATAAAAATGCATTTAACTTAAGCTGATATAGGGCGGTTTTGAAAAAAACCTGCAATGGGGCATTCAAACGAGATCAGAAATAGGGCATTTTTAAAATGGCACCCAAAAAATGGTGATATTCCACTACCAATAAAATTGGGAATACCAAGGAAGTTCAAGTCTTTCTTCACCAATTCCTTCCGACTCAGTGAAGGTCCACTCCTCTAACGGTGAAACTGGTTTCCAGTAGCGATAAAGCAACGAATAAAGCACACAGCTGGAGTTATCCAGTATATTAAGGTGTACAGCAATTGGCCCAATGGATAGATGAGCTTTTGTAAACCCTACTAACTCGGCCTAACGGTTGGAGTTAACAACGGGTTCGAAAGATCTCGGCTCATGATAAAATATGCTGTCAGGCCAGGTGATAGAGTAGCTGATTCACGCCCAACCTGACCAGAATCAGAGAAGCGAAGTCAGGCAATACCTCACAGTACCACATCTCGGCAGAGATTATCCGCGTAGATGTAAAAATCACTAAAAATAACAGCTACGGATGGCATCCCATCTACAGTAGCAGCCTGAAACTCTAGCTAAAACCAATCTCATGGCAAAGTTCTGCACCCCAACCCCATCGTGCCGCCTGGATCCATCCAGGTTCACCAGACTGACGTACCATATTAATTCCCTTCCTAGAGGGAATCTGTGTGGAGTTCTGAAGCGGAAGCCGGCGCAGATTAGGTTGTCCTGCCAGGGATGAAGCCAAACTCGGTCAGAGTGCTAAAGTTCACGTAATTTACTAGCTTTTATCCCGCAACATGAAGCCCTTTTGCCGCCCGCGCAGCAGCCATTTCGAACACGCAGTCAACCGGGTACAGATTATACACTGCACTTTTTCGTGCCAGTGTAAATGTTGTACGAAAAGCCCTGGGTTTTCCAACCATCGCCAATTGCAGCACTTCTTCCAAAGTCTTTTACCGACCAACAGACCAGGACGCTATAGAAGAAAATCGGCATGACCACCGTATCATACTGCGGTATTACCAGCAATATAGCACATTTGTATACAGCCCAGTTCGTTTCCCAATTATCCCAAAACAGTAGCATAAGTATGTGGCCGCCCTGGTGTGATGGTAGCGTGCTCCGCCATCCACACTGAATATCCTGTGTTCATGCCCCGGGAAAAGCAATATAAATATTTTAGAAACAAGTTTTTTCAATTAGAAGAAAGTTTTTCTAAGCGGGGTCACCCTCGGAAGTTTTTGGCAAGCACTCCGAATGTATTTCTGCCATGAAAAGGTCTCAGTGAAAACTCATCTGCCGTGCAGATTCCGTTCGGAGTCGACATAGACCAAGTATGTCCTGTACCGCCAATTTGTAGGAAAAATTAAAAAGCCCAACGCAAATTGGAAGAGAAGCTTGGCCTAAATTCTCTTCGGAGCTTACCGCGCCTTACATTTATTTTTTATTTATTTTATCAGTAGACAAGCGAAACCTTCCTAGTCCTGTAGTTCATATTACGCTTTCATGGCATGGAATAATCCCAAGGTGCCTGTAAGCGTAAGCAAAAGGAGCGCCGATTTGGTAGAGTTGACAGCTAGACCGCACCTGGTCAAGACCAAAATAACCCTGTACAATTTCCTTCCGGGTTTTTGAATATACCCCCGACAAGAATTGCCATGCCATCGGCATTATCCTCCCCTTGGTAGCCCCTTTCTTTAAGATCCTGAAGCAGGTCGTTCATTACCACGACCCAAAGCAGGGGAAAAGAATAACCCCCTGTTTTCTCCACAATACAGTAGATAGTAGACTCTTATACGCGATATTAAGCGTAAAGAGCTTCTTCCTAACCAACGTGTGAACAGCTCTTGCTTTTTAGAGGAACCATTCAATTGTTCCATGACTAAATAAAGGGCAACAAAAGGTTTAGCATTTTGAACACAAAAAAATTTCGCAACTATCAAACATTTTGGTGCGACAAGAGTTGGTACTCATAATGCCACTTTAGACCTTCATACACCTACATATGTACGTACACCTACATATACATGCATATAGCTTTCCGAATATTTACACTCAAGTGGAGGGCTGCACCTCGAAATATGAATTAACATTTTAATAGACCATAAATTGAACAACAACGAACTAAGATCGTTGCTGCATCGCTGACAACGGCAAATTAACCGCATTTTATTCAACTATTCAAATTTTATCACCTCTTTTTATCTCACTTTAATAACATTTTTTTTCTTATCAGTATCCACGAGCTCAACGTCACTTTGACGAGCAGCAAATTAATGTCAGCAAAGTGATTGTATTTGCGTGCCACCTTTAGAGCTGCTGCAAATCCGACAGGTGATGAGCGAATATTTCAACAAAATTGATGAATCAATCAGGAGTTGTACATTTTTTTAGAGGCATAGCATTTTAATTGAGCATTTAGTCTCGTGTATTCAAGCCTCTAAATTTGCATGTTGCAATTTCGAGACTGTGAAGGGTTTTGTCCATTTGGGAACCAGCATTAACAGCAACAAGTAAGGAAGGCTAAGTTCGGGTGTAACCGAACATTACATACTCAGTTGAGAGCTATGGGGACAAAGTAAGGGAAAATCACCATGTAGGAAAATTAACCTAGGGTAACCCTGGAATGTGTTTGTATGACATGTGTATCAAATGGATAGTATTAAAGAGTATTTTAAGAGGGCCATGGTTCTATAGGTGGACGCCATTTAGGGATATCGCCGTAAAGGTGGACCAGGGCTGACTCTAGAATTTGTTTGTATGATATGGTTATCAAATGAAAGGTGTTAATGAGTATTTTAAAATGGAGTGGGCCTTAGTTCTATAGATAGACGCCTTTTCGAGATATCGCCATAAAGGTGGACCAGGGGTGACTCTAGAATGCGCTTGTACAATATGGGTATCAAATGAAAGGTGTTAATGAGAATTTTAAAAGGGAGTGGGCTTAGTTCTATAGGTAGACGCCTTTTCGAGATATCGCCATAAAGGTGGACAAGGGGTGACTCTAGAATGTGTTTGTACGATATGGGTATCAAATTAAAGGTACTAATGGGGATTTTAAAAGGGAGTCGTGGTAGTTGTATATGTGAAGGTATTTTTGAGATATCGACCAAAATGTGGACCAGGGTGACCCAGACCATCATCTGTCGGGTACCGCTAATTTATTTATATATGTAATACCACGAAGAGTATTCCTGCCAAGATTCTAAGGGCTTTTGATCTCGCCCTGCAGAACTTTTTCATTTTATTTTACTTAATATGGAAGGTGCCACACCCATTTTAAAAAGTTATTTTCTTAAGTTATATTTTTCGTCAATAAACCAATCCAATTACCATGTTTCATCCCTTTTTTCGTATTTGGTATAGAATTATGGCATTTTTTTTCATTTTTCGAATATCGAAAAAGTGGGCGTGGTCATAGTCGGATTTCGGCCATTTTTTATACCAATACAAGGTGAGTTCAGATAATTACGTGAACTGAGTTTATTAAAAATATATCGATTTTTGCTCCAGTTATCGTGTTAGCGGCCGAGCGGAAGGACAGACGGTCGACTGTGTATAAAAACTGGGCGTGACTTCAACCGATTTCACTCTTTTTCACAGAAGACCGTTATCGTCCTAGAATCTAGGCCCCTACCAAATTTCACAAGGATTGATAAATTTTGTTCGACTTATGTCATTAAAAGTATCTTAGACAAATTAAATGAAAAAGGGCGGAGCCACGCCCATTTTGAAAATTTCTTTTATTTTTGTATTTTGTCGCTACATATCATTGCTGGAGTTGAATGTTGACATAATTTACTAATATACTGTAAAGATATTAACTTTTTTTTTAATTTGACTTTAAAATTTTTTTTCTAAATTACCTTCTTTTAAAAGTGGGCGGTGCCACGCCCAATTGTCCAAAATTTTAAAAATTTTCTATTCAGCGTCATACGTTCAACTCGCCTACCAAGTTTCATCGCTTTATCCATCTTTGGTAATGAATTATCCCACTTTTTCGATTTTTCGAAATTTTCGATATCGAAAAAGTGGGCGTGGTTATAGTCCGATATCGTTCATTTTAAATAGCGATCTAAGATGAGTGCCCAGGAACCTACATACCAAATTTCATCAAGATACCTCGAAATTCACTCAAGTTATCGTGTTAACGGACGGACGGACGGACGGACATGGCTCAATCGAATTTTTTTTCGATGCTGATGATTTTGATATATGGAAGTCTATATCTATCTTGATTCCTTTATACCTGTACAACCAACCGTTATCCAATCAAAGTTAATATATTCTGTGAGCTCTGCTCAACTGAGTATAAAAACAATGTCAGCTTAGAAATTAAACGGAGTATAACTCTTGCTAACAGATGCTACCCGCCGTGGTGGCTCCGCCATCCACAACCGAAGATCCTGGATTCACGCCCCGGGCAAAGCAACATCAAAATTTTAGAAACAAGCTTTTTCAATTAGAAGAAAAATTTTCTAAGCGTTTGGCAAGCACTCCGAGAGTATTTCTGTCATAAAAAGCTCTCAAATAAAGCTTATCTGCTTGCAGATGCCGTTCGGCGTCGGCATAAAACAAGTAGGTCCCGTCGCGCCAATTTTTAGGAAAAATCAAGAAGAGCACGACGCAAATTGGAAGAGAAGCTTGGCCTAAAATCACTTCGGATGTTATCGCGCCTAAATTTTTTATTTATAACTTGTGCTACTTTGGACTGAGAAGTCAATTGAAAAGTAAATTTCTTTCTCGATGAGCAAAAATCAAGCTCTGCAAGTCGCTCATCATACCTGTCCTGATGTATGGCTCGGAATCAGGACGGTGTCGAGAGGTGATGAGATGGCTACTGAACTGTGCGAGAGAGTTCTCCGGAAGGTTTGTGGTCATTTCCGTGATTTCGACGGCGAGTATCGAAGGAGGTATAAAGATGAGCAGTATGAACTTTGCGCAGATATGACGATAGTGCAGCGAATAAAAACACAAAAGCTTCGCTGGCTAAATTATATTATGTGAATTGACGAAGACGTTCTGATCCAGAAAGCATTTCTGTCGATAACGCAGCTTGGATGCAGAGGAGACTTCCACTGTGTGGAGGAAGATTTGACCGCTCTTGGTGCACCCAATTGGCATCAGTTATCGCGAAACAGGAATGGTTAGGTTAGGTTGTACTGGCCGGTCAATAAAGACTTCAGATAGACTGAGTGTGTTCATAGTGCTACCAGAATTTGTTTGACGACCAAACGGAAGAACCTCAATCAGGTGCCAGGACATATGTTATAGAATAAATCCGTCAACTTGGCAAATACTAGCAGTTTTTCTAGGACCCAGCATAATTGCTGCCCCGATATCTTGCAACTCTGCCGCCCCTAATAGCTTTAGCGCTGATCTGGCGAGCGTAGGACATGAACACAAAACGTGCTCAACCGTTTCTTCCTGCAGCTCACACTTCCTAACATTGCTGTTACTGAGTCCGTATGCGCATCGCGAACCTTAACTTTTCTCTCTTCAGAGATATGAGCCAATTTGTGAGTCTAATATCGTAGGCTTTGCACATGATCTTAGAAATTTTTGTAGCCCCGCGCTTCTGTCCACACCTTTCCTGCTTGGTGGATCATATGCAACTCCTGTCTCATTTTGATTTCTCCCAAACGGATTGGGACTTCTTTCGTGGACTCAGCGAAACAGGGATAGTTGGCGTGACTTGTTACGAAGCGGCCAAAATCGCTTAGATTGTTAAGCGCTAATTAATATGATTATGAAATTAGTATCGGTGTTTACATAAGATTCTAATGATTAGAATAATTAAAGATAAATTGCTAACCTTTTGTATTTTCGTTCATCGCAATTCATATGTTGCGGACATGAAATGATAATCCGAACCGGTTTTGTATTGCAAAAAAAAATGGAATTAGTACCGTCAAGTAGGTCAGCTAACGTAAATGAAGATCCTGCAAATTAGACATTTATGCTGTCTGATGGAGCCTGGAATGACAAAGTGTATGTATGTACATATGTATAAGCTTCACTTGCTGCTAATACATCATTTACACATGAAGAAGAAATGAAGCTTGATTTTGGTTTGCTCTAATGCGCTTCGTTCCAAAAAAAAGAAATAATTACAAAATCTTATTACCCAAATACTAAATTAGGTTCAAACTAGTTTTTGACACATATGTATGTATGTATATGAACTCATTGCATTATCTTAATTCCTTCTACCTTTGCTTTATAAGTGTGATAAAATTTTAAGTTCAAATAAAATTTGAAAAAAGCGCAGCAAACAAATTAAAAAAAATCGATTACTTTGTGCTCATTTTACGACCATCAAAATACCAAACTTAATGAACTTAACAATTAACGATGTCAAGTGGATATCTGCTGTCAAATGTACGAATTTAATTAGCTACATTTGTTTTAACCCTGCAAAGAAAATGGGAGACAGTCAGGCAAAGCGACATCTTCGAACTACAGGTTTAATGACTAGCTCCCAACTTATGCTAATCGGAATGCACAGCCGGATAGTTGACAGCCATACTTGTGCATACCCTGCATATCAATACTGAACTAGCGCAGAACTATCGCATTAAGAGACGGTACTAATTCTAATTCAGCCCCTCGCAGTGCTCTCAACTGACACTTTTAGGCCCGGTTTTTCAGTGCAAGTTCATCTCAGTTTGTCAGTTAAACTACGCTAAACTATTCTGCAGTGTTTCAGCTACTTTAACTGAAGTTTAAGCTGAGCTTAAGCGGCCGATGTGGCAGCATTAAACTGTAGTTAAGCTATCGGTGATTTGCGTCCGTTCGAAATGGCATCGAATATACTCAACAAGCATTTGGGCTTGAGTACCATTAGAGCTCATGTTGATAACTAGGCATACCTCTAAAATCTCAAGAGTTGTTACGAAATAGTAGCTCAACTTGAGAATCATAGTATAAGTACTTAGCAAAAAAGGAAAATTTTTATAAAGCGAAAAATGCTATTACTTAAGTTGAAAACACGATAGTTCCAAACTTGTGGTTCTCTGACTGGACTCAAGATTCCAATACTACAGTATTTTCACGAAAATAAAATAGTATATATATAATTTATTTTTGATAAATTATGCTTCATTCCTGCTTTCAATCGGGTGTTTATTTCTCACAATAAATAGCTGTTGGCTTTGTGGTACCACCTTGGAGATTTTTTTTCAACTTCACGTCGACTCGATATCCAGTGTAGGATATCAACTGGGTAAACGTGTTGAATATTTATTTGAGAACTGTACATTTCTCAAAATCTCTTAAAGGTTGGATAATAATTTGAAAATACGAATGACTTTGGAGATCAACTCGAGAACTATTAACTTTACAAGATTTCTCAAAGGTTGGATAGTGATGGGAGAATGAAGTTGGATATACACTTGTGAACTATCTGGTTTAAGAATAACTAGATAATAATATTGGATAACACCTCCGGACCTACATACATATTTCGATAGAGAAATATCTTTTAAATGTTTGTTGGGTAAGCAAAATCCAGCCGTTGTCGTATTTACCAATTATCTAGATAATAAAAAACCAATGTTGCCGAACAAATAAGCCTACCCCAAATGCGGCCTTAAACTGTAACTGAAAAACTGCTCAGTGGTTTAACTGGAGTTTAAATTTGACTACACTTTAAGCAAACTTCGTTTAAGCTTAGCTTAACCAACTACTTAAAAATCGGGCCTTAGTATTTTGATGTTCGACGAAACGCTGTGGTATGGTGGTAGCGTTCTCCGCATACTACACCGAAGATTCTGGGTTCAATTCCCGGGCAAGGTTAGGTTAGGTTGAACTGGCCCGTCAATAATAGCTCACATAGGCTAAACGCGTCCATGGTGTTACCAGAATTTTTTAGACGACCAAACGTAGATAGATAGATAGATGTTGTGAAATTAAGCACTGCGACCTATTGGTCTATTGTGCCAAACATAAGATTGATTGGAGTTGCCAGAACTTATTTAATATAATAACTCCGTCTTCTAGGCAAATACTAGAAGTTTTCTAGGACCAAGCTTAATTTCCGCCTCAACACCTGGCAAATCTGCCGCCTCTTAACCATTTCTTCCTGCAGCTAACAATTCCTACATCTGCTGTTACTGACGAGGTCTAACTTGTGAGCATGTGACGCCAGAAGGCAGTGTCCAGTTAGTATGCCCATCGTGAGCCTTAAGTCATCTCCCTTCAGAGATATGAGTCACTTCGTGAATCTAATATCGTAGGCTTTGCACATGATGTTAGAAATTTTGCAGTACCGGACGAATTGTGACGTGTATCGTCGATTCAGCGAGTGCTGCACCCTTCTTTGCCAACTCATTGGCCTTTTCGTTACCTTCTATCACTTTATGACCGGAAACCAAATACAGATGTATAAGCCGGCATGAGCGAGGTTTTATCAATGCTTCCATACATTCGAGGACACTTCTTGATGAAGTGCCGTGTAAGGTTATTGCCTTAACCGCCGCCTGACTATCAATATAGAGTATATTGACGCGACTGTAGCGCAAACGCGCTTCCTTCAGAATTTCGCTGCTTTCTTCACGGCTATAATTTCGGTCGAAAAGACGCTGCAATAATCTAGCAGCCTGTCGGATCTACTTATTTCTGGATCGACACTGTAAACAGCAGAACTGACTCCTTTCGTTAATTTGGAGCCATTGGTATACTCGCTTACTCGCGATACGGCCTGCACTCAAGCTGCCCCAATGCCTTAAGACTTGTTGCAGTTGCTAACGCGTTATTTTTGGGCATTAGGTTGGCAAGCGGGATGTGTAGAATGGAATGCAATGCTCCTTCGGGGTATTTTTTTCCCCTTATACGTAATTTGCTGTGTGTGGCTGTCCAGCGTACAAGGACCCCACAGTAAAGTATGGGTATTACAATTGCCGTAAATACCCAATAAGAGAGTTTGGATGATAGGCCCAAGTGCATCCTATCATCCTCTTGGAAGCATACAGTGCCGGAGAGGCCTTCTTCTCTATCTCTCTTCCACGTGGAGCTTCCACGACAACTTATAATCTAGGATACTCCTAGATATTTTCCCCACCATGCTTAGGCTTTATCCAAATAGGGACCTTATATTTCCTAGTAAATAATACTAGATCGGTTTTTTCAGCGTTGCCGGTTAATCCAATTCCAGATGCCCAGGCATATATATCGCTAAGTGCCTGAGCCATCAGAGAGCTGATTGTTGTTAGACATCTGCCGCTTATGATGACCAAAAAGTCATCTGCATATGCAGTAAGTTTGACTGGTGCTCCTTCGAAACGCCTAAGCAATTGGTTGATAATCAGCGTTCACAGTATTGGTGATAAAACCCCACCCTGCGGCGTTCTTCTGTGTACAGATTTTGTTGCTTCGCATAGACCTGATTGCGACGTGATATCCACGGGAAAAGAAACATAAAAATTTAGAAATAAGTTTTTCCAATTAGAAAAAATTTCGAAGCCTGCGTAATATATGTAAGTCCCATCGCACCAATCTGTAGGGAAAAAATAAAAGTAGCACGACGCAATTTTTTTTTAGATTCTACGAAACGGCAATTACCCCCTTTGCAGACCCTTTGAACACATTCTTAACTGGTTCAATCATAGGTGGTTCTGTAACAATCTCAACCTTTGATAAATTAATTGATACAAGTTTGTTCCCCTCTGCAACCAATTAGCACAAGCTCGAGGGTAGTCATTAGACCTGAAGTGTGAGACAGACATTTTTTGTGTGACTGTCTCTCATTTTCTCTGTAGGGTGCATAAGTATCTCCATAGAAGTGTCAAGTCTCTCTTGACTTGGTGATAATGCAATAAATGAACAATAAATCCGTTTATGAGCTATAAATTGTAACGGTAATACCAAATGGGCATTTTTACACATAAATTGTTTATGTTTGTAAAAAAGTATACTCATCCATACATATATATATGTATATATGCTAGGGAGATCGTGTTGGCTTCTATAACCCGGCTCCACAATTTTTTTTTCCAATGGCAAATCACAATGCAGAACCACAGCCATTGTCCTGCACGAGTTTTGTGTTATATGATGAAACAAAAAAGAAACATTCCTATAAGTTTCCATCTACACCTCTAGTATTATTATTATTATTATGCCTGGAAGCACTGCGACCTTTGTGTAGATCTATTGTGCATGACATTTCAGCCTAATTTTGTATGTGGAGGCTTTTGATGTATCTAAGTACCTCTTCAGGCTTTTTACTTCATATCACATGTGGATTAAGAGCCACACCACCTAGATGAGAGAGTCCCTGTCTTGCCATAGCGAAGCGTTCGCAGAGAATGTGAACCGGCCTTTTATCCTTTTATCTCACAGAAACGGCAAATTTGAGTATCGGATAGATTTTACTTAGGTGATATCGTAGACCACAGTGACCCGTATAGTACACAGTGAGAGTTCGTAGGTCCTCTCGGCTTAGATTAATGCTGATGTAGCACCCTGCTTTACTAGGTAATCTGCATTTTCATTACCTTCATATCCCTGATACCAGCGAATCCATCCTAACAAAACCTTGTTTTTCGCTCCTAGCATTCGCTTTCTTGCTAGAAACAAATAAAATAATTATAAAAAAATTTTAAGTTAAACGGTTTTATTGAAAGCAATACTTACATTAAGTAATAATAATAATAAAAGCTAGAAAATAATTAGGTAAGTCCTAGGCACTAATCATCACACTCCTCATCAAACTAGGGCGTTGATCATACAATTAAATAGAAGCATTGGACGCATCAAATTTCTATTGATAGTCATAAGTAAGACCAACTGAACCTTAATCAGGTTATGCTACGCCTTACATTTTTAGAAATTTCACGCGCCCAACGCTTTTATTTAATTGTCGGATCAACGCCCTAGATTGAGGAGGAGTGTGATGATTAGTACTTAGGACCTACCTAATTATTTTCTAGCTTTTAATATAAAACCGTTTAACTGAAAAATTTTTTTAATTATTTTATTTTCAAGTTTTTAGTCTTTATTTAATTGCCTATTGTTTCTCATTATATTTAGTCATTTGGTGACTCATTATTACAAGGATTCTCTTCTGACAATTTGTTACAATCTAAGTCCACAATACATAATCCTTCCGAAGATTTTACTCGAATCAGCACCACGTATGCTTGTCCCTCCTCGAACTCCAAAGTATTTTGATGTCACTTCTACCGGACTGTATGTAATATTTGTTCCAAATATGCGCCAAATCGGACCACAAATACGATTTTTTGAAATATTTCGATCCATGCGCCACCTATCGGAGTTTTTTCTTTTTATTATTGCATTGTCATCTGTTCTGGTTCTGAACTATATTGCAAGTTTCAAGCTTGTAGCTTATCGGGAAGTTGCTTAAATTTTAATTACAAAATTCGTTCATAACAGCCGGCCGCTATACAGGGTCAAGCTAAATAAAACCGTTTAAAAAACAGACACGTGTCAGTAAAGCCAGAGAGATAGAGGGGGCATAATGTCCCTTTGCTAGTCCTTCGGCAGCACATTTTTTACATACACCTCTGACGCATATAATCCCTTTATGTACCGACAGATGAGTTCACCAAACAATTACTTACTTAATAGGCGCTTAACCGCTTAAACGGTTATGGCCATCCAACAAAGCGCGCCATTCGCTTCTTCGCTCTGCCAACTGGCGTCAATTGGTCACACAAAGGGAGTTTAAATCGTTTTCCACCTGGTCCTTCTAACGGAGTGTGGCCGCCCTCTTCCTCTGCTTCCATAGGCGGCTTCCGGGAGAAATATTTTCTTAGCCGGAGCTCGTACAGCTCATCATTAAATCTTCTTCGGTACTTACCATCACGTAGAGTTCCAAGCAGTGATGCCGTTAAATAAGATGGGTCTCACTACCGCGATATATAGCCAGGGTATTATGTTTGGCTTCAAAACACACATTTTACGCATGACTTCTTTAAAATCGAAGAGGGAAGTAATAGCCTTTCTGATTCTGTCCTCAACGTATTTGATTTAGTTTATTGTCCAAGATGATGCCGAGGTATTTAACCTCCAGTGAATATTTGAGCCTCACTCCACTTAAGAGCAGTGGACTGAACAATTTTAAGACCTTCTAAATAGCACCATTTCATAGAATTGAATTTGAGGCCAGTTTCAAAAGACCAGTACTGCTATATATTTCAAGAGACCATCCTAATTTAATTAGTAAGGAAGTCAGCGTAATTTCACACCTCCTTTTGGCGTGCCTCTGTATCATAGAGGAGTATCCCAGCTTGATTTGAATATTCCTTCTCGTTGGGAGTTGACTTTGAGGAAGCCCGAATTCAGTAGGGAGCCAATAACGGTTTGCGGATAGATGTTGCTAAACCTCTCTTTCAGCACAGTGTGAAGTACTTGAAGGCAACATGTTGCTCTACCTTTGTGACGATAGCATGGTGGGCAGAGTCCATGAGTTTGCCCAAGAAGAAATATCCACAATATAAAGTAGAAAATTATAACTTTTAAGAGTACAACTTGCATCCTCCAGCTCCCATGCACCTTAAGCCCAACAACTTCAATTAAAAAAAAATATTTAAATATTCATTTCAAATTTATTAACGAATAGTACTTAAGACTAATTAAGTGATGAATTTTACATAAATAGGTATTTAGTTTGTTTTTTTTTCTTCATTTTATTTACAACAATGTGACAAACCGAAAAACTTTCTTAAAACCCAGCTAAAATACCCACAACGAGCTATATATTTATCACATTTAGCTGAAATTGCGTGTCCATCACTTACAGCTCACGAGTATCTTATTCATTAAACCTCCAGATAAAACAATAATTCCGAGATGAGCGTTTAGTTTCAATATAAAGCCTTTCAATTCTATTTCTTCTTGTGATAGGGTGCGCCATAAAGTTGCGAAGGCGCCGATCCACTGCCACGTCCTTGATGCGAACCACCATATTGCTGTTGATTTTCAGGTTGTGGTGGATGTGTACGAATATATTCCAAAGCCTTCAAGATGGCCTCTGGAATTGGTGGTGGTGTAGGTAAATGATCACCTTGTGGCTGGAATCCATTCTCATCGGCGGTGTAAGTCAATTGTATCAATTGACCATCTGGTGAATAGTACTGTGATGAACCGGTAGCATAATGACCGCCTACACCGGATTCTTGTGCTGAAATACCGTTACTTGTTTCAAATTGATAATTGTAGCTGCCATCCTCTTTCAAATCATTGGTATAACTACGTATTTCGGCATGTGCATCAGCACTTGAACTACCACCGCCAGCACCGCACCGCCAGCACCGCCAGCACCACCACCACCACGTCCGCCTGTTCCATGATAGGGCGCACCATATAATTCACTGACTGCAGGAGAAGCGTTGCTTAGTGAAAGCGAGAAAGCGCACAGAGCGATGATGGTAAGTGCAAACTGTAATGAAAGTAGAAGAGAATTTTTTGTTAGAAAGACGTCAGAGCAAGCGAAAATTTGTGTTTAATTGTTATATCCGATAAGCGGATGTACTCCGGAAAGTACATGTGCACACAGATTCCTTGTTGATGTATACGTATTGAAAACATACTGTGGTGGCCATATTATTAGTACCTATATGTCATTAAATTTTTCTGTTGAATGAATTACCTACAAAAAAAGTGGTGGCTATGGTAGATTTGCGCTACACTGAGGTCAAGTACCTAAAGGCTTATTATGACAGCACTTTTTTACCCTCCCTTTATGAAACATGAGTTTCATCGTCACTTTTTCAGCAGCATTATAAACCTGGTTTGAGCTATGAAAGAATGCATGATTTAACTTGCTTTTGTGGAAAGTTGAATCGATGCCTACTTCTACCGGTAAGCCGCCGTAACTCATTCTCTTGTCAAACCGCAGCACAGTTTAAAAATGATTCGAGATGCTTTCCGATCCTATTCGGGTCATGGTTTTTGCATTTTTTGTGATAATATGGGTCTTGATTCCATCTTTTACTACTTTTCCTATAAATTAGTCCTTAAAGTAAGAGTTTCCTTTACAATCAATCTGTTTGGTTGTAACTTGGGTAGCAATAGCCATTCCCATTGACCTTGGATTTAGATTCCAGTTTAGTAAAAAAACTACAAAGATTAATATTTATTTTCTTAGGTCAGTTGATCATCGCCACTCTCTATTTTTCCAGTGGTATAAGAAAACGCTTCTGGCGGACATATAAAATCTCTTCCACCTGGTTCAGTATTTAAAATTAAAGCTGATAAAAAAACAGAGATCTTCACTTCTGGGATAACCTCCGTTTCAATGAAGACGATTTTCTTTAGTGCAGACCCCAAACTGCAAGATATCTGAAAGAATGCTCCCAAGATATGTTATTTTAGAAAACAACACTACTGTAGACAAAAGAAGCACTGAAGATAGCATAACGCCGAAATCGCGTTGTCTTCAAATAGTAAACTTTCCAGCCTATCGAAAAGTCAACGAAAGAAAATGAATCTTGTGTTTTTGTTTTTGCACAAATACTCGAACATTTGTAACATAAGGCAAATCTTCTGAAAACGCTTCCTGCAGCCTTACACGTTTTACACGTCTTTGATTAATTTAGACTATGTCATGATGCAAACTGTGCTGTCTTACCACTAGGAGAAAAGCTCTGCAATCCACAATTCGCTGGGATCAACCCAGCTGGTTTCAAATTTTGATGTAATCTATCAAAAAACCTGTAAAAGTCTTCAAACTCTACCAACTTAAAGTATCGAAGATTATGTGTAGGTCTTACAACCTTAGACTAGCAAAGTTGCTTCTATCATCAAAAAGAGAGGACTGTAGACTCATGACGGGTATTCTGACTGGACACTACCTTCTGGCGTCACATGGCTTGAAATTAGGTTTGGTCAGTGATAGCAGATGTAGGGAGTGCGGGTTGGAGAAGGAAACGATCGGGCACGTTTTGTGCTCGTGCCCTGCGCTTGCCAGTTTAAGACTCCCGCCATTGGGAGTGATACAGCTGTCAGATCTAGAAGCAGCAAGTAGCTTAAGTCCTAGAAATCTTCTAGTATTTGCCAAGAGGACGGAGTTATTTTATAACATAGGTCCTGGTTTTTGACAGGGGTTTTCAGTTTGGTCGTTAAATAAACTTCTAAACACTACGGACTCATTCAGTCTATGTGAGGTCCTCATAGACCGGCCAATTCAACCTAACCTAACCTAACGGACTCATCCAGTCTATGTGAGGTCCTTATGGACCGACTAGTTCAGTATAACCTAACCTCCCAACCTAGTCTAAGAAGGTCCTCGGGCGTTTAATTGTAAATTTCCATTTCACAGGGTATCGCAAACAAGCATTATCTACTATTTTTGATTATTTTACGAAATTTGTTGTTATTTATGCATGGAAAAAACCTATTTTCACTATCAATTTCACGAAGCTTCAATGACGTAGAGTATATATCGACGAGTAAAGCCTAGTCTGCCATCCAACGATAAACTAACACTGAGCTAGTTATAGTTACCCAATGACTTTAGATGGAAAATTAGTGGGTAGTTGCATCATACGGTTATTGGAATGTATTTCCTGATGTTTGAAATATTGCCACATTTCCAACATATTCTGAGCTGTAACAAGCCAACCTAATAAGACCGCACTGCGTTCTTTTAGCGCACGCACACAACCGCGTTTTTTGCCCGAACTCAAATAAGCATGCGTTGCGACAATGTAAAGCATGTGTGCAAACGTCAAATCTAAATCTCATGCAGAACAAAAATTGGAAATCGAGTTAGGTTTTCACGCAGCAAATTCAATTTGGGTTGCTCTCATACAAGTTGTATGTGCATGAGACATTTTTGACAGAAAATGACTTGCGTGCGTTTATATTAGGTCGGCTTGTAACAGAAGTTATCCGTTTTGATGGCATGTGCTCTTTATATACTCTCATCATTTAAATATTCTCTCATCAATTAATATCCCAGCAAGTGCATTTAGATAATGACTCCAAGCCATTACATGAACGTAGCATCGTTAGCGCAGTAACCAGGTGTATCGCTGTGACCTGGGTCCCATACAATTGCAACAACTCTCAGATTACTGTTTGAAGGGCATTCACTGCTACTTTATGGCTAGAGTAAATCGGATGTAGAATTTTTAAATATACGCTACTCTATGGATGTTATTTTAGCCTTAATAATGCTGCAAAATATCAGTATCCTTATAGTTACTTAATGAGAGCGGCAGTCCATATAACTGCATACCACTGAAACTGTCTTACAGTGGTAAAGGGTTTGCGATTCTGCAGTCAAAGACGTCGCTCTCCTTTGTATACTACGTATAAAGCAGGTGCCAATGTGTAATGGAGCGCAAAACTCAATGTGAGAATATAAGTGTTTCGTTTCTAAAAGAAACAAAATAATCAGTACCAAACAACCACCAGGCGAAAATGATCGATATCAGTTAGTGCGCATATGTATGATAAGATAAGTAATAACCAATTTATTTGCAAATATGAACTGCGGTTCTGTCACAATCGGTTATTAGTTCGCCTGATATTGATCTTATACTCATAGATTAGATTGATACGAATCTTTTGTTTACGCTCTCATATTTTCGCTCTCACGAGGGATTTATCTCCTAGTTGTTGCTGGCAGCAATCACAGATAAATCCCTCGCGCCAGCTGAAGCGGGTCCCAGAACAAAAAATGTGCCAGCCAAAACGAAAAACGTGCCAAAAATTTTGGTAAACTTTAGTTTGACCTACAACTGTAGAATAGCGTTTAAAAATTATGGGAAAAAGGAAAAAAATACTTGTTTTAGTGTAAGTATTATTAGTTCAAAGGCGGAGGGTAAATATTATTTCCCATTCAAAAGTTATCACTAAAACAGGTTTTGTAAATATGAACTTCCGATGCAACCAGTCCATTTTGATCACAGAACCTGGAACGCCAGACATGTAGGATAAGCCCTATCCATTAAATAATGTTAACTATTATATCATAGGTCCGATTTACTGAAATTTCAAAAGAATATATGGTTTTCACTGCGAGTTAAATGCGTTACAATATTTGACTAATTAATTTAATCGAAATGTTAGTTTTACTTAGATTTGTTTATATTTAACTCTAACTAGTCGTATTATTGTAAAATAACTTTAAGGAAATAAATATTTTACGACTATCATTTTATTAAATGATTGAAACTATAATCGCCGAAATGTATGTCAAAAATCCCCATTTTCAGATCTATTCATTTTTGTTTGGAGTGGCATCATTGTTAAATGTTATAAAAATGTGCATTTTGACAGCGCTCTCTCGAAACAAAGAGTTGCAAATCCATTCATCTATGCTTATACTGATCTTACTACTGACCACTGTTATAAACCAATTGGCGATATAGAGAGAGAGAGAGAGAGAACTGAATGCTGGGATTTGCTCATATAGCGACTTAACTATGGGCTTAATATGTAAAATTTTGCATGGTTTTCATTTTAAAACAGGAAAGACACAAATATACTAAATATAGACATACATATAAGAAGTAGTGTGTTAGATACTTATTTGTCACGTGTCAACATACACGCCTGCACGTTCTATCTGCCACATATATTTTGTGTGGGCACGTATGGTCATATAGCTCTTGCACGACGATGTCGAGGTGTGTTGTGTGGATCGCTCTATTATATAGCCACTGTGCATTATAGAAATTACAATATAACTCACATACTATTCTATAGGTAAACCAGTTCGCTCTGTAATAATTTTTCTTATAGTTGGTGATTTTACACGTGGTATACATATAACATGATATATAAATTAATCTACAAAGTATGACAATTTATAGTTAGCGTAACATGTTCCTATTAATATAACACATGATGTGTCTAATATCTTGACTCATTTTTACTTAACTTTTAGATAGCTGACATCCGGCAAACAGCTAGTCTCAGTACTGGTCTGAGTGATGAGTGTGTGTCTAATAGTGTGCTAAGGTAAGGCAATTGCAAGTGGTGGTTGTGTTCACAGCTTGTCTAAGTACACATCTCTCACAGCGTATATGGTTGCTCGATTTCTAACTACATTAGGACCCAGCATTCTTGGATATCTCATATGCGCCTAGTTCATGGGTCACATACCCGTCACACAACAATATATCTTCTCGACACTACACATATATTCTGTTATTTTATTGCAACACATTGAAGATATGTTTAATATAACATTGTCTGTATATGCGTCAGCCTAAGTCCTGCTTTGGTTTTGTCCCGAAAAACTTATTACCGGGCCTTTGTGTTTGCAAACAGGTTGTATCATCGCGGCTTCCTACTCGTATACTCCGTGTCACCGATTTTTGGATGATAGGCGCTCTCTCTCGATTCTACGTTCGTATATATACATACCAATTGGTTGAGAACAAGAATACTATTTTAGTATATCTAGACCATTGAACAACGTCTCTCTACAAACATATGCTAGGTACAATATTTTTGCAACAACTCGGTCTTTATCTTTGTGGTGTGAGATACTGTAATCTCCCGCCACGCA
>JARSSU010027459.1:0-42864 GCA_029619165.1 Eurosta solidaginis | reverse complement strand
GGGGTATGCACATAGACAGAAGCAGCAAAGCTGCTTCAAGCTAATGTGGTCTGCGCCACCCACTTCACAATCTTGGTGACAGCAAGCCGCACTGAAGAGCACTAGATTCCAGCATGATAAAATCGGACATCAGGTGTCGAGCCTCTCTGGATTCCTATAAGTCATCTCATATGTCTCTCCCTGTGGCTGGAGATCCCTGGGCACAGCGGTATTCCAGGGAATGAACTCGCAGCTGAGATGGCTAGGAAAGCGTCCGATTTGGACATAGTGAGGGGACAGCTCCGTCAACCACCGCTGAGTTATCTCCTGGCAGAATCGCGGAATATGAAAACAGTGGCACCGGGTGACTGCTATGGACCAAAGGACGTAGACTGCGAAGTCTCAATGTCCTTATGCCATGCTTGGATAGGAAAGGCATCACCTTCTTCTCAAAATCCTTGAACAAATCTGTGGGAGGTACTTACGCGTATCATCACAACGTCATTGTGCTATCGCACCAACGCTCCGACGGTGGTGAATACCAACAAGCTCCCTCTGCAGAAGTGTCAGGATGATGAGGAGGGAAGAGGAGAGTCGATCTACCACTTTCTCTGACCGATGTCCGGCGGTTCAAGAGAAGAAGGCTCCAGATTCAGAGCTCACGGTTCTTCGACAGCACTGGCAGAGGTTGGGAAGGTGGACGTCTCGCGTTCTTTTTGGGTCATCAGGGAAAGCAATAGTGAGTTCGAGTTGAGGATCTACTAGGAGGTATAATGGTAGTTGTTAAAAGAGTGCCGCACACCTGAATTTACTCGAGGGCACTCACAATGGACAAAAATGTCTCGGAGTGGAGAAGCGTGGGTAATACCCACGCAAGCCCTCTTAACCTCCCCAACTTAACCTCCACTGAAATGAAGCCCTTGGTCGGGAGGAACTAACTAATCTTTGTTGTTCTTGAGGAACGCTTTGGTCGAGTGTAGGGTATCTAAAATAAATCTATCCCGCGCATGTTTTTTCTGTTGATGTGTTCTGTTAATAATGCTGTTAAAGTTATTTCTCTCAACTTCCTGCTGCTCCTGTCCTTATGGACTGAGATGCAGTCCTCTCCGCCTGCTTACGTACTTACTTAATTGGCGCTTAACCTCTCCTCTAAACGGTTATGGCCGTCCAACAAGAGCGCGAGTCGCTCCTTCGCTCCGCCTTACCGGCGCCAATTGGTCACCCATGGGAGTTTAAAGCGTTTTCCACATGGTCCTTCCAACGGAGTGGGGCCCGTCCTCTACTCTGCTCCATAGGCGGGTTCCGATAGAAACACTTTCTTGGCGGATCATATCTTTCATTCGCATAACATGGCCCTAGCCAGGTGCAGCCGACCTGCGTTTTAATTCGCTTGGACTATGTTGATGTCTGCGTATAGCTCGTACAGCTCATCATTAAATCTTCTTCGTACTCGCCATCGCCAACGCGTTAGAGATCCAATGTTGGTTGGTTGTTGGTAATGATACTTGGGACCTAAGGAGGTATGTCGGTATGTTTGTTCCGTTGTCGTATGTGAAAAACCATTCCGGTACGTTTTCAATATTAAATGATTGTTTTTGTAAGCCCTTAAGTCTCTCGAATTTATTTCTGTTTGCGTTGTCTAATTTACGTTTCTAGGTTATGATTATTACTTTCTCGCTTTCGAAAAAATGCGGTCGAATCTTCTCTATCTAATTTTCGTTGCAACCTTTTTCTTTGCTATTGACTTCCATTTCTATCAGTTTTCTTAGCTCATGCTTCGTTTTAATTAAAAGATTTAACAGTTTATTCTCCACAATCGTCAAATATTCTCCATCTGCATTTACAGGGAATTATCCTTGATGTTAACGTTGAGAACGTAGGAAATATTCTTTGTGGCATTGCTAATAAATAGGTATAATTGCGCTATTTCTGCATCTCAAAAGAAACTTGGTTGACTGCCATAGTTTAGTTAGTTGCTGTTTGCTATTTTGGTACCGTTTTATACATTTTTTGGTTTCCATACCATACTAGTTCTTCATATATTGTAGATTTTGCATGTGTGTTTGTTTTTGCGGTGTTGCCCTCCGTTCCATAATTACACTGGTTTACAGCCAAAAATGCACCAGAGACGCCATTATGAAATTCCTATTTAGAATCACACCTCATTCAGAAAATAAAGGTTATTTTGAATTCTATGGTAACGTTTTGAGATATTACGAATTACCGTTTAATTGGGTACACTTATCATATATACATATCTCAAGAACGAATTAAGCAATTCCAAACTGGTTTGAAGCTTTTAAAAGGCAATACAATTTTCTATAAACTGTGAATATAAGTCTTTGCTAGGTCTGCAGATTAAAAGAAACGAACAATCATTACGAATCTTTTAAATTTTTTTTAAATATAAAAAAATGTGTACTTTGCGAGGAAGGATCTCGAAAACTTTTTATTTTTTTTTCAGATTTTTTTTCTCTCTTAGCTCTGTTTTATTATAAAAAAAATAAGTTTTCGTTCAACAATATCGATGAACTAATAAAAACTTCACTTCAGATATCTTCAGGGGGTTAATTCACGTTCTGTGATGTGATGAAATTAAAACGAATTTTCATACATTGAATAAACTTTTTTTATGAGCTTTTATCACTGCACAGAACGTGAATTGCCCGCAGGACTGAAAAACTAGATTTACTTAAAACAAAAATTATAAAAACTTCACAAGTACACACTTACATTCTTGAATGTATCTGCTCGACTAATTTAACAATTTGAAAAATATACATTAGTACACAAAAGGTATGTAAACAATTAAAAACCGTAATTGTAAACAAAATATTTCACACAAAAATAAACATGACTTCGGAAAAAAATTTTATCATGTTGTTGTTGTTGTTGTAGCGATAAGGTTGCTCCACGAAGGCTTTGGGAAGTGTTATCGATGTGATGGCCCTTTGCCGGACCAATATCAAACTTTTCGAGATTATAATTAAGGAAAATATATCGTTTGCGGTAAAAAGTATTATTTCACCCAACCAGCATGGTTTTATGTCCGGTAGGTCGACTGTGACTAATCTTGCTGTTTTTACTGAATATTGTCTCTCTGTCTTTTAATAATAGAGCACAAGTAGATACCATCTACACTGATTTTTCTATGGTTTTCGATAAAGTTAGCCATAAATTACTTCTTTTAAAACTTGCTGATCTGGGATTTCACTCCAATATTGTATCATGGGTGAAGTCTTACCTGGCGGATCGGAGTTGTACTGTTGTGGTCGATGGTGTCAGTTCTCGTTCTTTTACCGCGACCTCTGGTGTTCCTCAAGGAGTGTCTAGGACCTCTCCTATTCGTAATTTTTATTAATGACATACGTCATTGCTTCATTTACTCGAATTTTTTGTTGTACGCAGATGATTTGAAACTTTTTACATCAGTCACAAATCAGGCAGATTCCCTACGGCCGCAGTCAGATTTTGACAGAGTAATAGATTGGTGTAGTAGGAATTGCTTACATTTAAATATTAATAAGTGCTTTCACATCTCATTTTCAAAATCCCGTAATGGTATTAACACCTCGTATCACATCGGTCTTTCTGTTTTGAAAACTGTTGATGAAATATCAGATCTTGGAATTGTCTTCGATGCTAAATTTCTCTTTCAGAGTCAACTTAACTGTGTTATTGCTAAGTCATATTCAATGCATGCGTTCATTCACCGCTTTAGCTCGGACTTCCATGATCCATATACGTTAAAGTATTATATACATCGCTTGTACGGTCTAAACTGGAATATGCTTCCTTCGTTTGGAGACCATACCACGCTTGTCATATACAGCGACTTGAAATGATCCAGAAAAAATTTTTGCGTTTTGGGCTCCGGTCATTACGTTTTCAGGCTCCTTTACCATCTTACTACTCTAGATGTCTACTTATAAGACTGAAGCCCCTGGATAGTAGAAGATCTATTCTATCGCTGATATTTATTTATGATTTGATAGGGGGCACGATTGACCACCGTTTATTTTGGAGCGTATTCGCTTCAATATACCATCTAGAACACTTCGAAATCATGATATTTTTTTATTGGATAGAGCCAGAACGACATATGTCGCTAATTCGCCTATTGCTAGAGCATTGAAGGAATTCAATCTTCTTACTAATGCCAGGGAAATTGATTTTTCAGTAAATAAATCAAAGTTTAAACTTATACTAAATGACTTGATGTGGTAGATAATATTTAAGCTAATAATCTGTAAGGATATTTTAATTTGTCCTAGATTTACTTTGAAATAAATAAATAAATAAATAAGTATAGACTTCTATACTTTCTGGGCGAAAAAGGAAATTCATTTAGCCATGTCCGTCCGTCCGTAAACACGATAACTTGAGTAAATTTTGAGGTATCTTGATAAAATTTCATACGTAGGTTCCTGGGCACCCATCTCAGATCGCTATTTAAAATGAATGAAATTGGACCATAACCATCTCGAAAAACCGAAAAAGTGCTCTAATTCATTACCAAAGACGGCTAAAGCGATGAAACTTGGGTAGGCGGGTTGACCTTATGACACAGAATAGAAAATGAGTAAAATTTTGGACAATAGGCGTGGCACCGCCCACTTTTAAAAGAGGTAGTTTAAAAGTTTTGCAAACTGTAATTTGGCAGTCGTTGAAGTTATCATGATAAAATTTGGCAGGAACGTTACTCCTATTACTATACGTGTGCTAAGGAAAATTAGATAATCGGATTACGAACACGCCCACTTCTAAAAAAATTTTTTTAAAAGTAAAATTTTAACAAAAAATTTAATATCTCTACAGTATATAAGTAAATTATGTCAACATTCAACTCCAGAAATGATATGGTGCAACAACAAAATAAAAAATAAAATTAAATTTCAAAATGGGCGTTGCTCCGCTCTTTTTCATTTAGTTCGTCTAGAATACTTTTAATGCCATAAATCGAACAAAAATTTACCAATCCTTTTAAAATTTGGTAGGGGCATAGGTTTTATTACGCGAACTGTTTTCTGTGAAAATGGGCGAAATCGGATGAAGCCACGCCCAGTTTTTATACACAGTCGTCCTTCTGTCCTTCCACTCGGCGGTTAACACGATAACTTGAGCAAAAATCGACATATCTTCACTAAACTAGTTCACGTACTTATCTGAACTCACTTTATCTTGGTATAAAAAATAGCCGAAATCCCACTATGACCACGCCCACTTTTTCGATATCGAAAATTACGAAAAATAAAAAAATGCCATAATTCTATACCAAATATGAAAAAAGAGATGAAACATGGTAATTGGATTGGTTTATTGGCGCAAAATAAAACCTTAGAAAAAACTTTGTAAAATATGTGTGACACCTACCTTATTAAGCAGAAGAAAAGGAAAAAAGTTCTGCATGGCGAAATTAAACGCCCTTGGAATCTTGGCAGGAATACTGTTCCTGGTATTACATATAAAAATACATTAGCGGTACCCGACAGATGATGTTCTGGGTCACCCTGGTCCACATTTTGGTCGATATCTCGAAAACGCCTTCACATATACAACTAAGGGCCACTCCCTTTTAAAACCCTCATTAATACCTTTAATTTATAACCATATCGTACAAACACATTCTAGAATCACCCCTGGTCCACCCTTATGGCGATGTCTCAAAAAGGCGTCCACCTATAGAACTAAGGCCCACTACTTTTTAAATAATCATTAACACCTTTCATTTGATACCCATATCGTACAAACACATTCTAGTGTCACCCCTGGTCCACCTTTATGGCGATATCCTGAAATGGCGTCCACCTTTAGAACTATGGCCCACTCCCTTTTAAAATACTCTTTAATACCTTCCATTTGAAACCCATGTCATACAAACACATTCCAGGGTTACCCTAGTTTAATTTTGCTAAATGGTGATTTTCCCTTATTTTGTCTCCAAAGCTCTCAGCTGAGTATGTAAAGTTCGGTTACACCCGAAATTAGCCTTCCTTACTTGTTTGTATTATTGTGTGTACATAAGTAACCGTTACGTGTTTTACATATCGACACCAATTCATTTCGCGGTTTGTACCGTTGACATTACTGAAATTTGTACGGTTTGCCTTTAGTTGGTTTTATGTATCTATATATTTCTATAACCTCGGTGTTGTTGTTTTTTCCTTACTTCATGTACACATATGTATTTTTTTGCGACTAGTCCGTGTTTAAACATTTTTAATCTGATTATCGTTTATTGATTTTGTTTCCCGTTAACTGGACTATGTGCCCCTTTTTTGTGCTTTGTTGAGTTTTAATATTTTTCTCCACTTGAAGTTATATAAATGTTTTAACTGTTTATTGCAACTATTTTGTTCGCCTTTGCATATCAATATGGACACCGTGGCGTACGTATATTTTTCTGTAATTTGTTTCGGTTTTTGTGAACTTTTGGTCTCTTTGTTTGTTGTTGTTTTGCTTTTATATTTTATTTATATTATAACAAATAAGTAGATGTGTTCAACATTGTTTTTCGTTTTAGTCTGTATCTTATAATTTTGCTAATACCGTCACTTACTCGTTGTGTTCAAGTCAATATATTTTCCTTTTTCCACCTTTCTTTTACCACTCACTTAGTTATTTGTCTTTAAGAGTTTTTTTTTGCGTTCGCACGGTCCGTCGTTACAACTGGCGCGGTCGCCATGTAAAGAGTACTTACTTCCGTATCGAGGGTAAATTGAAAAAACCGTTTAAAAACGATACGTGTGCACGGTCACAAGGTTCTGCTGAGACTGAAGGCCTTGCCAAAGTTGACGTATCCATATCCATATAAACAGCTGATCCAACCAACCTTATAGAAATCAATGTAACTGGTCAATGGTGCCATACCATAACACTAATTCGATTACATTGATTTCCATAAGGTAGGTTCGATCAGCTGTTTTATCTGGTTATGGCTTTATGGTTATAAGTCACTATTAATTCGCCCTTGAAGTTTATTAAATTATACAGATATTTAGAGTGTGCTATTGGTACATAGAAGGATTAGCGGTAGAATATAGTATATAATGGTTATGTTATAAAGGTGTTTACAGACTACAGCTATATGTGTGTTTACATTATTTTAATTTATATGCGGTGGCACTACTGGTTGTGAATATTTTTAGTTGAAAAGTTAAATGTATCTGAATTGGGGTAGGTTAATTATGTTCGATTTTGAGTTTTCCGAAGGTTTAATTATAAAGTTTGTTTTGTGTTGCTGATGTGATGTGCAGTTATTTGGGTTTGCTCCTGTGGTAAGAATTTGATTGCTATGATTTTTGGTTTCGTTTTGAGTTTTATATTTGTTATACTCAGCGTCCTTTGCACACAGATTATATAAACTTTGATTGGATTACGTTTGTTGTACATGTATAAAGGAATCGAGATAGATATAGACTTCCGTATATCAAAATCATCAGTGTCGAAAAAAAATTGTATTGAACCATGTCCGTCCGTCCGTCCGTCTGTCCGTTAACACGATAACTTGAGTAAATATTGATATATCTTCACCAAATTTGTTACACGAGCTTATTGGTAGATTGGTATTGCACATGAGCGAAATCTGATCATAACCACGCCCACTTTTTATATATATAACATTTTGGAAAACACAAAAAACCTGTTTATTTAGTAAATAATATACCTAGAATGTTTGAAATTTGACGTGTGGACTGATATTGAGACTCTTGATAAAAAATTTGAAAAATTTGTTTAAAATGGGCGTGGCACCGCCCACTTGTGATAAAATCAATTTTACAAATATTGTTAATCATAAATCACAAACAAATGATAGATTCTAACATGGCACATAGATTGGTCCAAATGAACCCTTCGGCTCCTCCACTGGTTGCGCTACCAAAAATCCATAAGTCGGACACGCCAATGAGGCCCATCATTAATTTTAAATCGGCACCATGCTACAAACTGTCCAAATATTTAAAAACGATATTGATAGATTACTCTGGAGCTAAGGAACGAATATGCAATAGCTAACACAACAGAACTAATAGAGAGACTCGAGACCGTAGAGCTAACAAGAAACAGCAAATTGGTATCTTTTGACATACAAGATTTATACCCATCTATACCCACTATCGGAGACTTTGGACATAGTTAGCTCAACAATAGTTCATAACACAAAAAACAAAGTGAAAAGTATGCAAATCACAAATACGCTAAGAACCACTTTACGTCAAAACTATTTTCAATTCAACAATAAAATATATAGACAAACAAACGGTCTTGGAATGGGAAGCCCCACATCAGCAATTCTTATGGAAGTGTTCATGCGAAATCTGGAAGAAAAGTACATACAGGAGCTGAAGTCCAAATTAGGCGTATCATTTTATGCTAGATACGTGGATGACATAATATGCGTTTTAACTACTAATAACGAAGAGCTTGTACTGGAGTACCTCAACAAGCAGCACGGAAATATAAGATTTACAATGGAAACCGAAAAAGACGGAGAATCAACTATCTAGACCTCACGATAAATATTGATAAAGAAGCCAAAAGATTTAACTATGACATATATAGAAAGTCAACGGCCACCGACACAATAATACACAATACCTCAAATCACCCTCAACAGCATAAAAATGCAGCTTTAAGGCACTTGGTACATAGACTTGAAAGAACACCTCTTACACAAGAGGAATATAAGAGAGAACTTGAGGTCATATATAATATCGCTGCAAATAACGGATATAAAAAAGCACTAGTAGATAAGCTCAGAAGTACAAATGGAGAAAAAGAAATAATGAAAAGGAAAATAATAGCTGGACGACTATGACATATACTGGAAAAGCAACATATAAATTGGCAAACTTCTTTAAAAAATACAACATTAACACAGCATTCAAAACATCGAACAATCTAGGGCGAAAACTAAGAACTAACATTAACTAAGAGGATCCATTTAGCAGCCACGGCGTATACAAGCTTACCTGCGGATGCCAGCATAGTTACATAGGACAAACAGGACGGCAAATAAGAACGAGGTTCAGAGAACATATTAGAGATTACAACAAAAAAATACGGAATCCAAACATTATACCCGAGTCTAACTTCGCGAATCACATGGTCGAGAATGAATGTTCCCCAGCAAACATCAATAAAACAGTTAGGGTTCTTCACATGCAAGAAAAGGGCCGACTTCTCAACGTACTCGAAAACATGGAAATCTACAAACAGAAAACATTCGACGGTAGAATAATAAACGAACAGATAACACACATTTCTGACACATTATTCGAGCCTTTAAAACTTGTTTACAGGAAACAACTTAATCACACAGGTACACCAGACAAACGCACAACAACAAATAAACACAAAACAATTAACACACCAAAACAAAAAACCGACAAAGAAGGTCAAACAACTAAAATCACAGATTTCTACCTACCCCAGTCAGCCACACAAATCGATTAGCAAACCACCCTCGGTTCTGAATGAACACACAGCACATACAAATAACTAAATATTCACATCAATTTGACAATACCTGCTCATATACCTACGAACTATAAATACAGGACAAACGACAACAACAGATCAGAACGAAAATCGACACTGATGATGGCACAACGCCGAAACCGGTTTGTCTCAAAACCAAATTTGACAAGGGATGACGGAAAATCGTTCCAATATACATCAAATCACAAATCGTTGAACCTATCGTAACAAAATTCGGCGGAGAGATTGCCTTTACTGAAAGGAATGCTTAGAAGAAAAGTAAAGAAATCGGTTAAGGACCACGCCACTTTATATAAAAGATTTTTAAAAGGGTGGTGGACGAATAAAATAAGCTGAATCTTTGCAAAAAAAGAGCTTTGTGCTATACTGTTTTGTACATATAGTTTTATTTTTTAAATTGAATTATAACATTAAATTGGAAAACACTAAAATTTTGGAAAATGGGTGTGACACCGCCACTTTTATGACTAAGCAATTTTCTATGTTTCGAGAGTTATAATTCGAAGAAAAATTCACGGATCCTAATAAATTGGGTACACAAACTTTTCCTATAGTAGAAAATATTTTTAGTAAAAATGGACGGGATCGATTAAAGACCACGGCAACTTAGATATAAAACAAGTTGAAAAGTGTCGTAGACTAGAATAATAAGCTATAACTTAGCAAAAAATGGTTTTCAATCAATGATATTTCACTTATCAAGTTTTATTGTGAGTGAAAATAGGGAGACATTTTTTTACGGGCGGTGCTACGTGTTATGTAGAATAGTAATTTATCTGAAATGAAATGTGCAATTGAAGCTGACGCTGAGTATATAATTTACGCTTACACCCGAACTTAGGCACCTATACTTGTTTTTAATTCAATTCTTTTGTGTTTTTCTATTGCTTCTTCAAGTTTTTCTTTAGGTATTCTTTCAGTGGTGGATGTATTACTGTTAACAATATTTGCTGATTCGGTGAATGTGCATTTGCTTAATATTTTTGTTTTAAGATTCAGAGGCAGTCTTTATGTCAAGCATTATGCTCATGTTGACAGTTAATGGAGTTTACTTTTACACACAGACTAGGGTCGTGACTGCTGCCTGCACAAATATCCCATGGCTCCACCTTGAAATTGAGAAATCCTGTTTTGATTTCTTTGGGATGCTCATACAGGTCGAACGATAAAATATTGTGACGAATACTAGCAACACTAAGGGATACTATCATCTCTAAGCCGATGCTAAGAACTGACTTGTATGCACATCATTAAATCATCATTATGTCTATCTATATGTCCATACGAGCAGCGGAGAAGATGACGCACAAACACATGCATATATCTTATCTGATATGCTCACAAAAGAAGGCAATAATTTGTGCAAGTATTACTCACGTATACACGCGCATATGAGAAGCTATAAACGTAGTTATGGCTGGTGATTTTGTAGCTGATAACTAACTAGCAAATTCTAGAATAGAAAAGCCTAGAAATATGCAACGAGGAAACCAGACACAATAAAAGGCAGCAAAAGTAGAGGCACGACAATCAGTTTGATTTAAGACACTATCTGGCGAGCAATAGTAGTGTATTGTGAAGTACTTTAATAAAAACCATTTTGTATTATTGAATAGTGGAGTTATTTATTCAAAGTTAAGTGATTCGAACGTTAGCAGAAGGTTGCAAATAAGAGGAATTGCAGTAAATTCGTTACAATTGGTGCCAGAAGAGGAATTGTTGAATAAATTCCGAAGATTGCGAATACAACTTGGACATTACAAAGTTGAGTGAATTGAGGATCCAGCAACTGAAGAAGGAGTTGGAGAGCCGTGGATTGAATACAACCGGCAATAAGATCGAACTTCAAGCACGGCTACGAGACGCTACGGAGTCGGAAGGAATTAATGTTGACGATGATGTCTTTCATCCTGATGGGGAAAGAGGCAACAACAAAATGGAAGAGAAGAACGGATGTCCGAGTCCAGTAGCAAGCGGCGAGAATAATGCGATATTGGCTTTGTTATCACAGATATCGACAAAAAATGGAAGCCCAGGAAACACGTATAACAGAACGAATAACATCTCTACTGGAAGAACAAAAGACATTGCAGGTGGCACACATGTCTTCGCAGTTAGAAGCACAGGAATCAAGGGTAACATCAAAGCTGGAAGCACAGGATAAAAAAATTGCACAGCTCGAGGACAAAATTGATGCCGAGATATAAGCTTTGAGAGGTCGTATACAGGAGTGGCAAATAAATCGCTCAGCTGCTTCAGCGAGCAATCCAAATGTAAAAACACCATCTTTGACGGCTCTGTTCCTTTCCAGGTCTTTAAGCTACAGTTTGAGAAGACCGCAGCAGTGAACAACTGGAATGCGGAAGATCAAGTTGCTGCACTCCTCGTGGCATTGAAAGGGCCTGCAGCGGGAATCTAACGGACTATTCCAGAGTACGAACGGAACAACTATGAAACATTGATGAGCGCTCTAGAGAGGCGATACGGAAGCGAACACAGGAAAGAAATATACCAAATTGAGTTGCAAACCAACTTGAAACTTGCAGGAGTTTGCGTCGGATGTCGAAAGACTGGCCCATCTAGCAAATGCAGACACACAGGTGGAATACACCGAGAGGGTAAAAATCCAGAGCTTCATAAATAGCATACGAGATGTGGAAAGAAACGGGCTACATATGCGAATCCAAAACTAACATTTGCTGAAACGGTATCGCATGTACTGACTCAGGAAACAGCCTCACTTTTGAGTAAGCCAGCATACAAAGCTCATCGCGTGGAAGTGGAAAGGCCAGGACTGGGTAGACACAATTTTGGATGCACTGAAGGGGTCACAACAGAAAATGGTGGAGTTATGAAATGTTTCAAGTGCGGAAATCCAGGTCACATTGCACGTCCATTGCAGCACCGGTTTTAACAGTTCCAACAATGTGGTGGCCGTAAACGCAGAGCTGAAGGAGATGAGCAAATTTCCATATCTGCTCAATCGTTAAACTAAAGCGAGTCAGCCGCAAGGGGCAACAGCTGGCTCCCGCAATTGAATGCCCCATAATCTCTAACTCACATATTGGAAGAAGGTCAACCAATCTTACTGTCGGAGGACATGTGGATGGAAAGGATCGTTTACTGACTGTAGCTGATTTAGTCAACAAGAAGATAAGACCATTGCATGGAGCAAGATTGCGTACAGCCACTGGAGAAGTCACCATGGTTCTAGGAGAAGTATCATGTATTCTTAATTGATGAAGGCATCAACATCGACATGCAAAGCAAAACAATGCGATATAAGAACATGGATGTGCCACTTAATTTCGGCTACGAGAGAGACTACAGCAGTAAACGAGTGATGGTGGAAGAGAGTCCGCAAATACCACCAATATCAGAAGCAGTCATCTGGGCAAAGGTTGATGGAGATTGTGGGACAAAACAAATTGTGGGTTTTCGAAGCAGAAAACAAATCAACCCCGAACGTACTAGTAGGAAAAACCCTGGCTATAACAAAACAGGATGGACGTATCCCGGTAAGAGTACTCAATGAGTTCAAGTCACCACTCAACTGACCAGAGGAGCTATTTTGGGAAGATGTCAAGAGGCTGAAGTAATAACCAATTGTGAAAAGCTTCAGGAACACGTTTCATCTAGTAACACTGAGCTTTCAAATGACATCACGGCATGGACGGAGGGGCTACATCAAGATTGTCAGAGTAAGGCAAAGCAACTGATCCTAAAGTACGCAAATAGATTTGACCAGGATGGTTCCAACCCAGGCCGCACCAATGTTGTGAAACATCAAATTGACACTGGAGATGCGAGGCCGATCCGTCAAGCTCCACGTAGTGTTCTACTGGCGAAGCGGGAAAACTTCCAAATCGTACATGAAATGAGCGACAGCGGCGTTATCGAACCATCAGCTAGTCCACGGAGCTCACCTGTGGTACTTGTGAAGAAGAAGTATGGGAAAATGATGTTTTGCGTGGACTACCGCAAGTTAAACGACGTCACGAAAAAGGATAGCTACCCATTTCCAAGAATTGACGATACTCTGGACTCGCTATCTGGTATGAAATGGTTTTCCACACTGGACTTGAAAAGCGGTTACTGGCAAGTTGAGGTGAGGAGGAAGATAAAGAGAAGACAGCCTTCAGTATCGGAGATGGTCTTTGGGAATTTACAGTAATGCCCTTCGGACTATGTAATGCACCAGCTACTTTTGAGATACTCGTGGATCAGGTACTGAAAGGACTACATTGGAAAACATCCTAGTGTACCTAGACGACATAATCGTATTGGGAAAGAACTTTGAAGAACATCTTAAGAACTTAGAGGAAGTTTTCCAGAGAATAGCTGTTGTTGGTCTGAAACTTAGTCCCAAAAAGTGTTCTCGGTTCAAGAAGCAAGTTAGTTACTTGGGTCATAAAATAACGACGAAGGGCATCTGCACCGCGAATGAAAAGATAGAAGCATTAAAGGATTGGCCAAGACCACAGAATTTTTATGAGTTAAGAAGTTTCCTTGGGCTGTGTACATATTACCGCGGATTTGTACCAAGTTTTGCCAGCCTAGCCCATAGCCTCCAAAGCTTTTGAATGGAAGAAAGAGCAGGAAGTGGCTTTCCAAACATTTAAAGAGCCTTTGTGCACTGATAGTTGTGAAACTGATAGTTGTTCCCAGAAAGAGTATTCCTGGCGTGCTCAGCGAGCTGCATAATGGTCCAAGTGGAGGTCATCTTGGAATCACGAAGACGCTCGAGAAAATTAAGCATAAATGCTATTGGGTTGGTTGGCGTCAGTCGGCACCGAGTGGATTGCCAACTGCGGGGTTTGCAACAGAGCGAAAGGGCCCAAAACACGAAGTCATGGCCAGATGAAGCAGTATATTTCAGGTGCACCATTTGAAAGGATCGCCATGGATGTCGCAGGTCCATTTCCTACTAGCAACCGCGGAAACAAATACATACTGGTGGTTATGGATTATTTCAGTAAATGGCCAGAGGTATACCCAATCCCAAACCAAGAAGCGGAAACAGTAGCAGAAGTGGTTACAAACGATTAGGTTGCAAGGTATGGTGTACCAATGGAGTTACATTCTCACCAAGGCAGGAATTTTGAATCAGCTGTGTTCCAAGAAATGTGTAAGAAGTTGGGCGTTCGAAAAACACAGACAACTGCATTGCATTCTCAGTCCGATGGTATGGTGGAACGTTTCAATAGAACATTGCAGGAGCATTTAAGGAAAGTAGTAGACAAGTACCATAAGGAGTGGGATACACACATATCATTATTCTTGATGGCTTACCGATCGGCAGTACATGAGACAACGGGCCAAACTCCCGCAAAGGTAATTTCTGGCAATGACCTTCGACTGCCGGCTGATTTGAAGTATGGGATAGATGCCGATGCGGAGAGAAATGTTAAGAAATCCGCTGGTGTCTTGGAAAAGAGCTGAGAGAGATACACGATCTTGTAAGGCAACGAGGAAAGATTATGAGTGACAAGATGAAAGCCAGATACGATAAAGCAATTAATTCGGAAGGGTTTCAGGAAGGAGATTTGGTGCTGTTATACAACACACAACGAAAAAAAGGTTTATCCCCGAAATTGCAGTGTAATTGGGAAGACCCATACAAAGTCGTAAAACGGATAAACGATGTAGTGTACCGCATTCAAACCATTGGCAAGCCACGAACCAAAATTAAAGTGATTCATTTGGAAAGGCTGGCAGCGTTTATATCGAGAGATTTGTTTGATCGGGGCGATCAGACTTAGGTGGAGGGCAGTGTGACGAATATTAGCAACACTAAGGGTTACTATCATCTCTAAGCCGATGCTAAGCAGTTACTTGTATGCACATCATTAAATCAATCATTATGTCTACCCATATGTCCATACGAGCAGCGGACACACAAAAGAAGGCAATAATTTGTGCAAGTATTACTCACGTATACACGCGCATATGAAAAGCTATAAACGTAGTTGTGGCTGGTGATTTTGTAGCTGATAACTAACCAGCAAATTCTAGAATAGAAAAGCCAAGAAGTGTGCAACGAAGAAACCAGACAGTATAAAAGGCAGCAACAGTAGAGGCACGACAATCAGTTTGATTTAAGACGCTATATGGCGAGCAATAGTAGCATTGTTGTGAAGTACTTTAATAAAGGCCATTTTGCATTATTGAATAGTGGAGTTATTTATTCAACAGGTTAGTGATACGAACGTTAGCAGAAGGTTGCAAATAAGAGGAATTGCAGTAAATTCTTTACAATATAAAGGGACGTATTAGGATTCACATGGTATAGTTTGGAAAATCGTATATATTGTTAAGGTTCCATCCTTCTGCCAGACTTCCCATACTAGTATTACAGTGACGTAATATCTGAGGTTACGGATATATACAAACGGGAATTTGAATTTGTATGGGGAGGGCCTGAAGAGGATAGTCTTTCCAATATACCCAAATTTTCGTTAAAACTTTGACATTAACAATGTTAGCAGCTATGCCAAGTTTTATAAGCGTGATTTAGGCGGTCCAGGAGATATGTGATATAAAAAGGAAAACTTTAATGGGAGGTACCACACTCTCTTTCCCAATTCATACTATTTTTTTTCCACTGATACCACATAAATGTTGTGCATCTTCCTGGCATTACTACCCTCAGATATAACTGATTTCTGATATGTCGGTCTATATATCAGATACCCCTTTGTTTGATTTTGTATAGAAAATGTCATTCCCCCTTTTTCATATCACTCCAATTTTTGTTAAAAAATGTTCACTAAAAATATTGGCAGGTTTAATTAGCGTGACGGTTCAGGAGATATGCGAAATGGGAATAAAAATTCATTTGGTAGGTGCCACACTCTCTTCTCTATTCTCCGAACTTGTCTACACTATAGATGTTGGGCCTGCCAAGTATCATTGCCCTGATATTACTTTCCTCAGAGATAAATGAGTTTTTCATATCTTGGTATATATCATATGCCACGCCCCTGCGTACCAAAATTACTCCCTATGCACCGAAGAGCTCCATTTTCAACAGATAAGTGTATATTTCACCCGAATCGGTCAAACGGTGAATCCAAAACAGGACTTGAACAATTTGTGTGTTGCGTATGTATTACTTCCTTTATATTAGTTTCGTTTCATGTTTTTCCACCAATTTCCATACAAAATTGGAGACTCTCGCAGTCCAACTATAAAACTCTAGGAAACGTCCGTATTTGGAAAATTTGCTTTCGAGTTTTAAGGAACTTACCGATAACTCAGAAATCTGAACGAAGCTTTGGGCTGTATTAGGTTGAAAAATTTGGGATAAAAGAGATATTTAGAAAGTCCACTTACAAAATTTGAGATTTGGCGACCGCTATTTGAGTAACTTCCAGTAGAGCCAGATTCTTGGAACTAAGTCCATACTTTAGAACCCTGTGACAATGCAACATGAGGGGAAAAATGTTCACTAGGTGTCCAGAGATCGTAAAAATTCAAAAATCGTACATACTTTGAAGTTTTCGAGCTTTCGGAAACTACCCGATAACCTTGACACTTAAAGCTTTGAAGTAAGCTTTGGGCTCTGATAAGTTATAATATTAAGGATAAAAAAAATTCTAGACAGGGATAGAGATATTTACAAAGCCCATTTATAACATGTGGAATCTTGTTACCGCTATTTCTATAACTTCGAGTAGAACTAGATTATTGAAACTAAGAACAACTTCACAACACCGTGACACAACAGGGCTTAAAATAATTTTCGCTAAGTGGTCCAGGGATCGTGAAAATCCAAAAAATCGTCCGAACTTGGGCTTTTTTATACCTTTCATGAAAATGAAATGGTATATTAATTTCGTCACGAAACCGAAAATTGTAAGTCCTTAAAGGAAAATAGATAGACCCACCATTAAGTATACCGAAATAATCAGGTTGAAGAGCTGAGTTGATTTAGCCATGTCCGTCTGTCCGTCTGTCCGTCTGTCTGTTTGTATGCAAACTAGTCCCTCAATTTTTGAGATATCTTGATAAAATTTGGTGAGCGGGTGTATTTGGGTGTCCGATTAGACATTTGTCGGAACCGACCGGATCGGACCACTATAGCATATATCCTCCAAACAACCGATTTTTCAGAAAAAGAGGATTTTTGTAATATCTTACCCAATTTAACAGATTGAAGCTTAAAACTTCACCATATACTTTCGTATATTGGACGTATCGGTGCCTGAAAAAATTGATGAGATCGGCCGTATATATAGTATATATCCCCCACAACCGATTGTTCAGATAAGGAACATTTCGTAATTACTGCCCTATTTTAAGAGCTAGAGGCTTCAAATTTCAACGAATGCTTACGTATATAGCATATATTGTTGTCTGAAAAAATCATAAAGATCGGTGGTATATATAGTATATATATGGTGGTATATATAGTATATATATATAGTATATATATATATATTTTTCGCAAATTTTAGCCCCATTTTAACAGCTAGAAGCTTCAAATTACACAGAATACTTACGCATATAGCATATATTGTTGTCTGAAAAAATCATAGAGATCGGTTGTATATATAGTATATATCTCATACAACCGATTGTTCAGATAAGAAACTTTTAGCAATTTCTACCCCATTTTAACAGCTATAAGCTTCAAATTTCACCGATTGCTTACGTATATAGCATATATTGTTGTCTGAAAAAATCATAGAGATCGGTTGTATATATAGTATATATCTCATACAACCGATTGTTCAGATAAGAAACTTTTCGCAATTTCTACCCCATTTTAACAGCTATAAGCTTCAAATTTCACCGATTGCTTACGTATATAGCATATATTGTTGTCTGAAAAAATCATAGAGATCGGTTGTATATATAGTATATATCTCATACAACCGATTGTTCAGATAAGAAACTTTTCGCATTTCTACCCCATTTTGACAGCTATAAGCTTCAAATTTCACCGATTGCTTACGTATATAGTATGTATTGTTGTGTCGAAAAATATAGAGATCGGTGATATATAATATATATATGATGGTATATATAGTAATATATATATAGTATATATATATACTATATATACATCATATATATATTATATATCACCGATCTCTATAATTTTTCGACACAACAATACATACTATATACGTAAGCAATCGGTGAAATTTGAAGCTTATAGCTGTCAAAATGGGGTAGAAATTGCGAAAAGTTTCTTATCTGAACAATCGGTTGTATGAGATATATACTATATATACAACCGATCTCTATGATTTTTTCAGACAACAATATATGCTATATACGTAAGCAATCGGTGAAATTTGAAGCTTATAGCTGTTAAAATGGGGTAGAAATTGCGAAAAGTTTCTTATCTGAACAATCGGTTGTATGAGATATATACTATATATACAACCGATCTCTATGATTTTTTCAGACAACAATATATGCTATATACGTAAGCAATCGGTGAAATTTGAATCTTATAGCTGTTAAATGGGGTAGAAATTGCTAAAAGTTTCTTATCTGAACAATCGGTTGTATGAGATATATACTATATATACAACCGATCTCTATGATTTTTTCAGACAACAATATATGCTATATGCGTAAGTATTTTGTGTAATTTGAAGCTTCTAGCTGTTAAAATGGGGCTAAAATTTGCGAAAATATATATATATATACTATATATATATACTATATATACCACCATATATATACTATATATACCACCGATCTTTATGATTTTTTCAGACAACAATATATGCTATATACGTAAGCATTCGTTGAAATTTGAAGCCTCTAGCTCTTAAATAGGGCAGTAATTACGAAATGTTCCTTATCTGAACAATCGGTTGTGGGGGATATATACTATATATACGGCCGATCTCATCAATTTTTCAGGCACCGATACGTCCAATATACGAAAGTATATGGTGAAGTTTGAAGCTTCAATCTGTTAAATTGGGTAAGATATTACAAAAATCCTCTTTTTCTGAAAAATCGGTTGTTTGGAGGATATATGCTATAGTGGTCCGATCCGGTCGGTTCCGACAAATGTCTAATCGGACACCCAAATACACCCGCTCACCAAATTTTATCAAGATATCTCAAAATTGAGGGACTAGTTTTGCATACAAACAGACAGACGGACAGACGGACATGGCTAAATCAACTCAGCTCTTCAACCTGATTATTTCGGTATACTTAATGGTGGGTCTATCTATTTTCCTTTAAGGACTTACAATTTTCGGTTTCGTGACGAAATTAATATACCATTTCATTTTCCTGAAAGGTATAAAAAGCCCAAGTTCGGACGATTTTTTGGATTTTCACGATCCCTGGACCACTTAGCGAAAATTATTTTAAGCCCTGTTGCGTCACGGTGTTGTGAAGTTGTTCTTAGTTTCAATAATCTAGTTCTACTCGAAGTTATAGAAATAGCGGTAACAAGATTCCACATGTTATAAATGGGCTTTGTAAATATCTCTATCCCTGTCTAGAATTTTTTTTATCCTTAATATTATAACTTATCAGAGCCCAAAGCTTACTTCAAGCTTTAAGTGTCAAGGTTATCGGTAGTTTCCGAAAGCTCGAAAACTTCAAAGTATGTACGATTTTTGAATTTTTACGATCTCTGGACACCTAGTGAACATTTTTCCCCTCATGTTGCATTGTCACAGGGTTCTAAAGTATGGACTTAGTTCCAAGAATCTGGCTCTACTGAAGTTACTCAAATAGCGGTCGCCAAATCTCAAATTTTGTAAGTGGACTTTCTAAATATCTCGATCCCTGTGCCATCTAGAAAACTCTTTTATCCCAATTTTTCAACCTAATACAGCCCAAAGCTTCGTTCAGATTTCTGAGTTATCGGTAAGTTCCTTAAAACTCGAAAGCAAATTTTCCAAATACGGACGTTTCCTAGAGTTTTATAGTTGGACTGCGAGAGTCTCCAATTTTGTATGGAAATTGGTGGAAAAACATGAAACGAAACTAATATAAAGGAAGTAATACATACGCAACACACAAATTGTTCAAGTCCTGTTTTGGATTCACCGTTTGACCGATACGGGTGAAATATACACTATCTGTTGAAAATGGAGCTCTTCGGTGCATAGGGAGTAATTTTGGTACGCAGGGGCGTGGCATATGATATATACCAAGATATGAAAACTCATTTATCTCTGAGGAAAGTAATATCAGGGCAATGATACTTGGCAGGCCCAACATCTATAGTGTAGACAAGTTCGGAGAATAGAGAAGAGAGTGTGGCACCTACCAAATGAATTTTTATTCCCATTTCGCATATCTCCTGAACCGTCACTCTAATTAAACCTGCCAATATTTTTAGTGAACATTTTTTAACAAAAATTGGAGTGATATGAAAAAGGGGGAATGACATTTTCTATACAAAATCAAACAAAGGGGTATCTGATATATAGACCGACATATCAGAAATCAGTTATATCTGGGGGTAGTAATGCCAGGAAGATGCACAACATTTATGTGGTATCAGTGGAAAAAAATAGTATGAATTGGGGAAAGAGAGTGTGGTACCTCCCATTAAAGTTTTCCTTTTATATCACATATCTCCTGGACCGCCTAAATCACGCTTATAAAACTTGGCATAGCTGCTAACATTGTTAATGTCAAAGTTTTAACGAAAATTTGGGTATATTGGAAAGACTATCCTCTTCAGCCCTCCCCATACAAATTCAAATTCCCGTTTGTATATATCCGTAACCTCAGATATTACGTCACTGTAATACTAGTATGGGAAGTCTGGCAGAAGGATGGAACCTTAACAATATATACGATTTTCCAAACTATACCATGTGAATCCTAATACGTCCCTTTATATTGTAAAGAATTTACTGCAATTCCTCTTATTTGCAACCTTCTGCTAACGTTCGTATCACTAACCTGTTGAATAAATAACTCCACTATTCAATAATGCAAAATGGCCTTTATTAAAGTACTTCACAACAATGCTACTATTGCTCGCCATATAGCGTCTTAAATCAAACTGATTGTCGTGCCTCTCCTGTTGCTGCCTTTTATACTGTCTGGTTTCTTCGTTGCACACTTCTGGCTTTTCTATCTAGAATTTGCTGGTTAGTTATCAGCTACAAAATCACCAGCCACAACTACGTTTATAGCTTTTCATATGCGCGTGTATACGTGAGTAATACTTGCACAAATTATTGCCTTCTTTTGTATGTCCGCTGCTCGTATGGACATATGGGTAGACATAATGATTGATTTAATGATGTGCATACAAGTAACTGCTTAGCATCGGCTTAGAGATGATAGTAACCCTTAGTGTTGCTAATATTCGTCACACTGCCCTCCACCTAAGTCTGATCGCCCCGATCAAACAAATCTCTCGATATAAACGCTGCCAGCCTTTCCAAATGAATCACTTTAATTTTGGTTCGTGGCTTGCCAATGGTTTGAATGCGGTACACTACATCGTTATCCGTTTTACAACTTTGTATGGGTCTTCCCAATTACACTGCAATTTCGGGATAAACCTTTTTTCGTTGTGTGTTGTATAACAGCACCAAATCTCCTTCCTGAAACCCTTCCGAATTAATTGCTTTATCGTATCTGGCTTTCATCTTGTCACTCATAATCTTTCCTCGTTGCCTTACAAGATCGTGTATCTCTCTCAGCTCTTTTCCAAGACACCAGCGGATTTCTTAACATTTCTCTCCGCATCGGCATCTATCCCATACTTCAAATCAGCCGGCAGTCGAAGGTCATTGCCAGAAATTACCTTTGCGGGAGTTTGGCCCGTTATCTCATGTACTGCCGATCGGTAAGCCATCAAGAATAATGATATGTGTGTATCCCACTCCTTATGGTACTTGTCTACTACTTTCCTTAAATGCTCCTGCAATGTTCTATTGAAACGTTCCACCATACCATCGGACTGAGAATGCAATGCAGTTGTCTGTCTTTTTCGAACGCCCAACTTCTTACACATTTCTTGGAACACAGCTGATTCAAAATTCCTGCCTTGGTGAGAATGTAACTCCATTGGTACACCATACCTTGCAACCCAATCGTTTGTAACCACTTCTGCTACTGTTTCCGCTTCTTGGTTTGGGATTGGGTATACCTCTGGCCATTTACTGAAATAATCCATAACCACCAGTACGTATTTGTTTCCGCGGTTGCTAGTAGGAAATGGACCTGCGACATCCATGGCGATCCTTTCAAATGGTGCACCTGAATATACTGCTTCATCTGGCCATGACTTCGTGTTTTGGGCCCTTTCGCTCTGTTGCAAATCCCGCAGTTGGCAATCCACTCGGTGCCGACTGACGCCAACCAACCCAATAGCATTTATGCTTAATTTTCTCGAGCGTCTTCGTGATTCCAAGATGACCTCCACTTGGACCATTATGCAGCTCGCTGAGCACGCCAGGAATACTCTTTCTGGGAACAACTATCAGTTTCACAACTATCAGTGCACAAAGGCTCTTTAAATGTTTGGAAAGCCACTTCCTGCTCTTTCTTCCATTCAAAAGCTTTGGAGGCTATGGGCTAGGCTGGCAAAACTTGGTACAAATCCGCGGTAATATGTACACAGCCCAAGGAAACTTCTTAACTCATAAAAATTCTGTGGTCTTGGCCAATCCTTTAATGCTTCTATCTTTTCATTCGCGGTGCAGATGCCCTTCGTAGTTATTTTATGACCCAAGTAACTAACTTGCTTCTTGAACCGGGAACACTTTTTGGGACTAAGTTTCAGACCAACAACAGCTATTCTCTGGAAAACTTCCTCTAAGTTCTTAAGATGTTCTTCAAAGTTCTTTCCCAATACGATTATGTCGTCTAGGTACACTAGGATGTTTTCCAATTTAGTCCTTTCAGTACCTGATCCACGAGTATCTCAAAAGTAGCTGGTGCATTACATAGTCCGAAGGGCATTACTGTAAATTCCCAAAGACCATCTCCGATACTGAAGGCTGTCTTCTCTTATCTTCCTCCTCACCTCAACTTGCCAGTAACCGCTTTTCAAGTCCAGTGTGGAAAACCATTTCATACCAGATAGCGAGTCCAGAGTATCGTCAATTCTTGGAAATGGGTAGCTATCCTTTTTCGTGACGTCGTTTAACTTGCGGTAGTCCACGCAAAACATCATTTTCCCATACTTCTTCTTCACAAGTACCACAGGTGAGCTCCGTGGACTAGCTGATGGTTCGATAACGCCGCTGTCGCTCATTTCATGTACGATTTGGAAGTTTTTCCCGCTTCGCCAGTAGAACACTACGTGGAGCTTGACGGATCGGCCTCGCATCTCCAGTGTCAATTTGATGTTTCACAACATTGGTGCGGCCTGGGTTGGAACCATCCTGGTCAAATATATTTGCGTACTTTAGGATCAGTGCTTGCCTTACTCTGACAATCTTGATGTATCCCCTCCGTCCATGCCGTGATGTCATTTGAAAGCTCAGTGTTACTAGATGAAACGTGTTCCTGGAGCTTTTCACAATTGGTTATTACTTCAGCCTCTTGACATCTTCCCAAATAGCTCCTCTGGTCAGTTTGAGTGGTGACTTGAACTCATTGAGTACTCTTACCGGGATACGTCCATCCTCTTTTGTTATAGCCAGGGTTTTTCCTACTAGTACGTTCGGGGTTGATTTGTTTTCTGCTTCGAAAACCACAATTTGTTTGTCCCACAATCTCCATCAACCTTTGCCCAGATGACTGCTTCTGATATTGGTGGTATTTGCGGACTCTCTTCCACCATCACTCGTTTACTGCTGTAGTCTCTCTCGTAGCCGAAATTAAGTGGCACATCCATGTTCTTATATCGCATTGTTTTGCTTTGCATGTCGATGTTGATGCCTTCATCAATTAAGAATACATGATACTTCTCCTAGAACCATGGTGACTTCTCCAGTGGCTGTACGCAATCTTGCTCCATGCAATGGTCTTATCTTCTTGTTGACTAAATCAGCTACAGTCAGTAAACGATCCTTTCCATCCACATGTCCTCCGACAGTAAGATTGGTTGACCTTCTTCCAATATGTGAGTTAGAGATTATGGGGCATTCAATTGCGGGAGCCAGCTGTTGCCCCTTGCGGCTGACTCGCTTAGTTTAACGATTGAGCAGATATGGAAATTTGCTCATCTCCTTCAGCTCTGCGTTTACGGCCACCCACATTGTTGGAACTGTTAAACCGGTGCTGCAATGACGTGCAATGTGACCTGGATTTCCGCACTTGAAACATTCATAACTCCACCATTTCTGTTGTGACCCCTTCAGTGCATCCAAAATTGTGTCTACCCAGTCTGGCCTTTCCACTTCCACGCGATGAGCTTTGTATGCTGGCTTACTCAAAAGTGAGGCTGTTTCTGAGTCAGTACATGCGATACCGTTTCAGCAAATGTTAGTTTTGGATTCGCATATGTAGCCCGTTTCTTTCCACATCTCGCATGCTATTTATGAAGCTCTGGATTTTTACCCTCTCGGTGTATTCCACCTGTGTGTCTGCATTTGCTAGATGGGCCTGTCTTTCGACATCCGACGCAAACTCCTGCAAAGTTTCAAGTTGTTTTTGCAACTCAATTTGGTATATTCTTTCCTGTGTTCGCTTCCGTATCGCCTCTCTAGAGCGCTCATCATGTTTCATAGTTGTTCCGTTCGTACTCTGGAATAGTCCGTTAGATTCCCGCTGCAGGCCCTTTCAATGCCACGAGGAGTGCAGCAACTTGATCTTCCGCATTCCATTGTTCACTGCTGCGGTCTTCTCAAACTGTAGCTTAAAGACCTGGAAAGGAACAGAGCCGTCAAAAGATGGTGTTTTTACATTGGATTGCTCGCTGAAGCAGCTGAGCGATTTATTTGCCACTCCTGTATACGACCTCTCAAAGCTTATATCTCGGCATCAATTTGTCCTCGAGCTGTGCAATTTTTTATCCTGTGCTTCCAGCTTTGATGTTACCCTTGATTCCTGTGCTTCTAACTGCGAAGACATGTGTGCCACCTGCAATGTCTTTTGTTCTTCCAGTAGAGATGTTATTCGTTCTGTTATACGTGTTTCCTGGGCTTCCATTTTTGTCGATATCTGTGATAACAAAGCCAATATCGCATTATTCTCGCCGCTTGCTACTGGACTCGGACATCCGTTCTTCTCTTCCATTTTGTTGTTGCCTCTTCCCCATCAGGATGAAAGACATCATCGTCACATTAATTCCTTCCGACTCCGTAGCGTCTCGTAGTCGTGCTTGAAGTTCGATCTTATTGCCGGTTGTATTCAATCCACGGCTCTCCAACTCCTTCTTCAGTTGCTGGATCCTCATTCACTCAACTTTGTAATGTCCAAGTTGTATTCGCAATCTTCGGAATTTATTCAACAATTCCTCTTCTGGCACCAATTGTAACGAATTTACTGCAATTCCTCTTATTTGCTACCTTCTGCTAACGTTCGAATCACTTAACTTTTGAATAAATAACTCCACTATTCAATAATACAAAATGGTTTTTATTAAAGTACTTCACAATAACACTACTATTGCTCGCCAGATAGTGTCTTAAATCAAACTGATTGTCGTGCCTCTACTTTGCTGCCTTTTATTGTGTCTGGTTTCCTCGTTGCATATTTCTAGGCTTTTCTATTCTAGAATTTGCTAGTTAGTTATCAGCTACAAAATCACCAGCCATAACTACGTTTATAGCTTCTCATATGCGCGTGTATACGTGAGTAATACTTGCACAAATTATGCCTTCTTTTGTGAGCATATCAGATAAGATATATGCATGTGTTTGTGCGTCTCTTCTCCGCTGCTCGTATGGACATATAGATAGACATAATGATTGATTTAATGATGTGCATACAAGTCAGTTCTTAGCATCGGCTTAGAGATGATAGTATCCCTTAGTGTTGCTAGTATTCGTCACAATATTTTATCGTTCGACCTGTATGAGCATCCCAAAGAAATCAAAACAGGATTTCTCAATTCAAGGTGGAGCCATGGGATATTTGTGCAGGCAGCAGTCACGACCCTAGTCTGTGTGTAAAAGTAAACTCCATTAACTGTCAACATGAGCATAATGCTTGACATAAAGACTGCCCTCTGAATCTTAAAAACAAAAATATTAAGCAAATGCACATTCACCGAATCAGCAAATATTGTTAACAGTAATACATCCACCACTGAAAGAATACCTAAGAAAAACTTGAAGAAGCAATAGAAAAACACAAAAGAATTGAATTAAAAACAAGTATAGGTGCCTAAGTTCGGGTGTAAGCGTAAATTATATACTCAGCGTCAGCTTCATTGCACATTTCATTTCAGATAAATTACTATTCTACATAACACGTAGCACCGCCAATTTAAAAAATGTCTCCCTATTTTCACTCACAATAAAACTTGATAAGTGAAATATCATTGATAGAAAACCATTTTTTGCTAAGTTATAGCTTATTATTCTAGTCTACGACACTTTTCAACTTGTTTTATATCTAATTTGCCGTGGTCTTTAATCGATCCCGTCCATTTTTACTAAAATATTTTCTACTATAGGAAAAGTTTGTGTACCCAATTTTTATTAGGATCCGTGAATTTTTCTTCGAATATAACTCTCGAAACATAGAAATGCTTAGTCATAAAAGTGGCGGTGTCACACCCATTTTCCAAAATTTTAGTGTTTTCCAATTTAATGTTATAATTCAATTTAAAAAATAAAACTATATTGTACAAAACAGTATAGCACAAAGCTCTTTTTTTGCAAAGATCAGCTTATTTATTCGTCCACCACCCTTTTAAAAATCTTTTATATAAAAGTGGGCGTGGTCCTTAACCGATTTCTTTACTTTTTCTTCTAAGCATTCCTTTCAGTAAAGGCAATCTCTCTGCCGAATTTGTTACGATAGGTTCAACGATTTGTGATTTGATGTATATTGGAACGATTTTCCGTCATCCCTTGTCAAATTTGGTTTTGAGACAAACCGGTTCGGCGTTGTGCCATCATCAGTGTCGATTTTCGTTCTGATCTGTTGTTGGCGTTTGTCCTGTATTTATAGTTCGTAGGTATATGAGCAGGTATTGTCAAATTGATGTGAATATTTAGTTATTTGTATGTGCTGTGTGTTCATTCAGAACCGAGGGTGGTTTGCTAATCGATTTGTGTGGCTGACTGGGGTAGGTAGAAATCTGTGATTTTAGTTGTTTGACCTTCTTTGTCGGTTTTTTGTTTTGGTGTGTTAATTGTTTTGTGTTTATTTGTGCGTTGTGCGTTTGTCTGTTGTACCTGTGTGATTAAGTTGTTTCCTGTAAACAAGTTTTAAAGGCTCGAATAATGTGTCAGAAATTGTGTTTATCTGTTCGTTTATTATCTACCGTCGAATGTTTTCTGTTTGTAGATTTCCATGTTTCGAGTACGTTGAGAAGTCGGCCCTTTCCTTGCATGTGAAGAACCCTAACTGTTTTATTGATGTTTGCTGGGGAACATTCATTCTCGACCATGTGATTCGCGAAGTTAGACTCGGGTATAATGTTTGGATTCCGTATTTTTTTGTTGTAATCTCTAATATGTTCTCTGAACCTCGTTCTTATTTGCCGTCCTGTTTGTCCTATGTAACTATGCTGGCATCCGCAGGTAAGCTTGTATACGCCGTGGCTGCTAAATGGATCCTCTTAGTTAATGTTAGTTCTTAGTTTTCGCCCTAGATTGTTCGATGTTTTGAATGCTGTGTTAATGTTGTATTTTTAAAGAAGTTGCCAATTTATATGTTGCTTTTCCAGTATATGTCATAGTCGTCCAGCTATTATTTTCCTTTTCATTATTTCTTTTTTCTCCATTTGTACTTCTGAGCTTATCTACTAGTGCTTTTTTATATCCGTTATTTGCAGCGATATTATATATGACCTCAAGTTCTCTCTTATATTCCTCTTGTGTAAGAGGTGTTCTTTCAAGTCTATGTACCAAGTGCCTTAAAGCTGCATTTTTATGCTGTTGAGGTGATTTGAGGTATTGTGTATTATTGTGTCGGTGGCCGTTGACTTCTATATATGTCATAGTTAAATCTTTTGGCTTCTTTATCAATATTTATCGTGAGGTCTAGATAGTTGATTCCTCCGTCTTTTTCGGTTTCCATTGTAAATCTTATATTTCCGTGCTGCTTGTTGAGGTACTCCAGTACAAGCTCTTCGTTATTAGTAGTTAAAACGCATATTATGTCATCCACGTATCTAGCATAAAATGATACGCCTAATTTGGACTTCAGCTCCTGTATGTACTTTTCTTCCAGATTTGCATGAACACTTCCATAAGAATTGCTGATGTGGGGCTTCCCATTCCAAGACCGTTTGTTTGTCTATATATTTTATTGTTGAATTGAAAATAGTTTTGACGTAAAGTGGTTCTTAGCGTATTTGTGATTTGCATACTTTTCACTTTGTTTTTTGTGTTATGAACTATTGTTGAGCTAACTATGTCCAAAGTCTCCGATAGTGGTATAGATCGGTATAAATCTTGTATATCAAAAGATACCAATTTGCTGTTTCTTGTTAGCTCTACGGTCTCGAGTCTCTCTATTAGTTCTGTTGTGTTAGCTATTGCATATTCGTTCCTTAGCTCCAGAGTAATCTATCAATATCGTTTTAAATATTTGGACAGTTTGTAGCATGGTGCCGATTTAAAATTAATGATGGGCCTCATTGGCGTGTCCGACTTATGGATTTTTGGTAGCGCAACCAGTGGAGGAGCCGAAGGGTTCATTTGGACCAATCTATGTGCCATGTTAGAATCTATCATTTGTTTGTGATTTATGATTAACAATATTTGTAAAATTGATTTTATCACAAGTGGGCGGTGCCACGCCCATTTAAACAAATTTTTCAAATTTTTTATCAAGAGTCTCAATATCAGTCCACACGTCAAATTTCAACATTCTAGGTATATTATTTACTAAATAACAGGTTTTTTGTGTTTTCCAAAATGTTATATATATAAAAAGTGGGCGTGGTTATGATCAGATTTCGCTCATTTGCAATACCAATCTACCAATAAGCTCGTGTAACAAATTTGGTGAAGATATATCAATATTTACTCAAGTTATCGTGTTAACGGACAGACGGACGGACGGACGGACATGGTTCAATACAATTTTTTTTCGACACTGATGATTTTGATATACGGAAGTCTATATCTATCTCGATTCCTTTATACATGTACAACAAACGTAATCCAATCAAAGTTTATATAATCTGTGTGCAAAGGACGCTGAGTATAACATATATAAAACTCAAAACGAAACCAAAATCATAGCAATCAAATTCTTACCACAGGAGCAAACCCAAATAACTGCACATCACATCAGCAACACAAAACAAACTTTATAATTAAACCTTCGGAAAACTCAAAATCGAACATAATTAACCTACCCCAATTCAGATACATTTAACTTTTCAACTAAAAATATTCACAACCAGTAGTGCCACCGCATATAAATTAAAATAATGTAAACACACATATAGCTGTAGTCTGTAAACACCTTTATAACATAACCATTATATACTATATTCTACCGCTAATCCTTCTATGTACCAATAGCACACTCTAAATATCTGTATAATTTAATAAACTTCAAGGGCGAATTAATAGTGACTTATAACCATAAAGCCATAACCAGATAAAACAGCTTATCGAACCTACCTTATGGAAATCAATGTAATCGAGTTAGTGTTATGGTATGGCACCATTGACCAGTTACATTGATTTCTATAAGGTTGGTTGGATCAGCTGTTTTATATGGATATGGATACGTCACTTTGGCAAGGCCTTCAGTCTCAGCAGAACCTTGTGACCGTGCACACGTATCGTTTTTAAACGGTTTTTTCAATTTACCCTCGATACGGAAGTAAGTACTCTTTACATGGCGACCGCGCCAGTTGTAACGACGGACCGTGCGAATGCAAAAAAAAACTCTTAAAGACAAATAACTAAGTGAGTGGTAAAAGAAAGGTGGAAAAAGGAAAATATATTGACTTGAACACAACGAGTAAGTGAACGGGTATTAGCAAAATTATAAGATACAGACTAAAACGAAAAACAATGTTGAACACATCTACTTATTTGTTATAATATAAATAAAATATAAAAGCAAAACAACAACAAACAAAGAGACCAAAAGTTCACAAAAACCGAAACAAATTACAGAAAATATACGTACGCACGGTGTCCATATTGATATGCAAAGGCGAACAAAATAGTTGCAATAAACAGTTAAAACATTTATATAACTTCAAGTGGAGAAAATATTAAAACTCAACAAAGCACAAAAAAAGGGGCACATAGTCCAGTTAACGGGAAACAAAATCAATAAACGATAATCAGATTAAAAATGTTTAAAACACGGACTAGTCGCAAAAAAATACATATGTGTACATGAAGTAAGGAAAAAACAACAACACCGAGGTTATAGAAATATATAGATACATAAAAACCAACTAAAGGCAAACCGTACAAATTTTAGTAATGTCAACGGTACAACCGCGAAATGAATTGGTGTCGATATGTAAACACGTAACGGTTACTTATGTACACACAATAATACAAACAAGTAAGGAAGGCTAATTTCGGGTGTAACCGAACTTTACATACTCAGCTGAGAGCTTTGGAGACAAAATAAGGGAAAATCACCATTTAGCAAAATTAAACTAGGGTAACCCTGGAATGTGTTTGTATGACATGGGTTTCAAATGGAAGGTATTAAAGAGTATTTTAAAAGGGAGTGGGCCATAGTTCTAAAGGTGGACGCCATTTCAGGATATCGCCATAAAGGTGGACCAGGTGTGACTCTAGAATATGTGTTGTACGATATGGGTATCAAGGAAAGGGTCTAATGAGTATTTAAAAGGGCGTGGGCTTTAGTTCTATAGGTGACGCCTTTTAGAGATATCGCCATAAAGGTGGACCAGAGGTGACACTAGAATGTGTTTGTACGATATGGGTATCAAACGAAAGGTGTTAATGATTATTTAAAAGTAGTGGGCCTTAGTTCTATAGGTGGACGCCTTTTGAGACATCGCCCATAAGGGTGGACCAGGGGTGATTCTAGAATGTGTTTGTACGATATGGTTATAAATTAAAGGTATTAATGAGGGTTTTTAAAAGGGAGTGGCCCTTAGTTGTATATGTGAAGGCGTTTTTCGAGATATCGACCAAAATGTGGACCAGGGTGACCCAGAACATCATCTGTCGGGTACCGCTAATGTATTTTTATATGTAATACCAGGAACAGTATTCCTGCCAGATTCCAAGGGCGTTTAATTTCGCCATGCAGAACTTTTTTCTTTTCTTCTGCTTAATAAGGTAGGTGTCACACATATTTACAAAGTTTTTTCTAAGGTTTTATTTTGCGCCAATAAACCAATCCAATTACCATGTTTCATCGCTTTTTTCATATTTGGTATAGAATTATGGCATTTTTTTATTTTTCGTAATTTTCGATATCGAAAAAGTGGGCGTGGTCATAGTGGGATTTCGGCTATTTTTTATACCAAGATAAAGTGAGTTCAGATAAGTACGTGAACTAAGTTTAGTGAAGATATGTCGATTTTTGCTCAAGTTATCGTGTTAACCGCCGAGTGGAAGGACAGAAGGACGACTGTGTATAAAAACTGGCGTGGCTTCATCCGATTTCGCCCATTTTCACAGAAAACAGTTCGCGTATAAAACCTATGCCCCTACCAAATTTTAAAAGGATTGGTAAATTTTTGTTCGATTTATGGCATTAAAAGTATTCTAGACGAACTAAATGAAAAAGAGCGGAGCAACGCCCATTTTGAAATTTAATTTTATTTTTTATTTTGTTGTTGCACCATATCATTTCTGGAGTTGAATGTTGACATAATTTACTTATATACTGTAGAGATATTAAATTTTTTGTTAAAATTTTACTTTTAAAAAAATTTTTTTAGAAGTGGGCGTGTTCGTAATCCGATTATCTAACTTTCCTTAGCACACGTATAGTAATAGGAGTAACGTTCCTGCCAAATTTTATCATGATAACTTCAACGACTGCCAAATTACAGTTTGCAAACTTTTAAACTACCTTCTTTTAAAAGTGGGCGGTGCCACGCCTATTGTCCAAAATTTTACTCATTTTCTATTCTGTGTCACAAGGTCAACCCCGCCTACCAGTTTCATCGCTTTAGCCGTCTTTGGTAATGAATTAGAGCACTTTTTCGGTTTTTCGAGATGGTTATGGTCCAATTTCATTCATTTTAAATAGCGATCTGAGATGGGTGCCCAGGAACCTACGTATGAAATTTTATCAAGATACCTCAAAATTTACTCAAGTTATCGTGTTTACGGACGGACGGACATGGCTAAATGAATTCCTTTTTCGCCCAGAAAGTATAGAAGTCTATACTTATTTATTTATTTATTTATTTCAAAGTAAATCTAGGACAAATTAAAATATCCTTACAGATTATTAGCTTAAATATTATCTACCATATCAAGTCATTTAGTATAAGTTAAACTTTGATTTATTTACTGAAAAATCAATTTCCCTGGCATTAGTAAGAAGATTGAATTCCTTCAATGCTCTAGCAATAGGCGAATTAGCGACATATGTCGTTCTGGCTCTATCCAATAAAAAATATCATGATTTCGAAGTGTTCTAGATGGTATATTGAAGCGAATACGCTCCAAAATAAACGGTGGTCAATCGTGCCCCCTATCAAATCATAATAAATATCAGCGATAGAATAGATCTTCTACTATCCAGGGGCTTCAGTCTTATAAGTAGACATCTAGAGTAGTAAGATGGTAAAGGAGCCTGAAAACGTAATGACCGGAGCCCAAAACGCAAAAATTTTTTCTGGATCATTTCAAGTCGCTGTATATGACAAGCGTGGTATGGTCTCCAAACGAAGGAAGCATATTCCAGTTTAGACCGTACAAGCGATGTATATAATAACTTTAACGTATATGGATCATGGAAGTCCGAGCTAAAGCGGTGAATGAACGCATGCATTGAATATGACTTAGCAATAACACAGTTAAGTTGACTCTGAAAGAGAAATTTAGCATCGAAGACAATTCCAAGATCTGATATTTCATCAACAGTTTTCAAAACAGAAAGACCGATGTGATACGAGGTGTTAATACCATTACGGGATTTTGAAAATGAGATGTGAAAGCACTTATTAATATTTAAATGTAAGCATTCCTACTACACCAATCTATTACTCTGTCAAAATCTGACTGCGGCCGTAGGGAATCTGCCTGATTTGTGACTGATGTAAAAGTTTCAAATCATCTGCGTACAACAAAAATTCGAGTAAATGAAGCAATGACGTATGTCATTAATAAAAATTACGAATAGGAGAGGTCCTAGACACTTCCTTGAGGAACACCAGAGGTCGCGGTAAAAGAACGAGAACTGACACCATCGACCACAACAGTACAACTCCGATCCGCCAGGTAGACTTCACCCATGATACAATATTGGAGTGAAATCCAGATCAGCAAGTTTTAAAGAAGTAATTTATGGCTAACTTTATCGAAAACCATAGAAAAATCAGTGTAGATGGTATCTACTTGTGCTCTATTATTAAAGACAGAGAGACAATATTCAGTAAAAACAGCAAGATTAGTCACAGTCGACCTACCGGACATAAAACCATGCTGGTTGGGTGAAATAATACTTTTTACCGCAAACGATATATTTTCCTTAATTATAATCTCGAAAAGTTTGATATTGGTCCGGCAAAGGGCCATCACATCGATAACACTTCCCAAAGCCTTCGTGGAGCAACCTTATCGCTACAACAACAACAACAACATGATAAAATTTTTTCCGAAGTCAATGTTTAATTTTTGTGTGAAATATTTTGTTTACAATTACGGTTTTTAATTGTTTACATACCTTTTGTGTACTAATGTATATTTTTCAATTGTTAAATTAGTCGAGCAGATACATTCAAGAATGTAAGTGTGTACTTGTGAAGTTTTTATAATTTTTGTTTTAAGTAAATCTAGTTTTTCAGTCCTGCGGGCCAATTCACGTTCTGTGCAGTGATAAAAGCTCATAAAAAAAAGTTTATTCAAATGTATGAAAATTCGTTTAATTTCATCACATCACAGAACGTGAATTAACCCCTGAAGATATCTGAAGTGAAGTTTTTATTAGTTCACCGATATTGTTGAACGAAAACTTATTTTTTTTATAATAAAACAGAGCTAAGAGAGAAAAAAAATCTGAAAAAAAAATAAAAAGTTTTCGAGATCCTTCCTCGCAAAGTACACATTTTTTATATTTAAAAAAATTTAAAAGATTCGTAATGATTGTTCGTTATCTTTAATCTGCAGGACCTAGCAAAAAGACTTATATTCACCGTTTATAGAAAATTGTATTGCCTTTTAAAAAGCTTCAACCAGTTTGAATTGCTTAATTCGTTCTGAGATATGTTATATGATTAAGTGTACCCAATAAAACGGTAATTCGTAAATATCTCAAAAACGTTACCATAGAATTCAAAATAACCTTATTTTCGGAATGAGGTGGTGATTCTAAATAGGAATTTCATAATGGCGTCTCTGGTGCATTTTTGGCTGTAAACCAGTGTAATTATGGAACGGAGGGCACACCGCAAAACAAACACACATGCAAAATCTACAAATATATGAAGAACTAGTATGGTATGGAAACCAAAACATGTATAAAAACGGTACCAAAATAGCAAACAGCAACTAACTAAACTATGGCAGTCACCAAGTTTCTTTGAGATGCAGAATAGCGCAATTATACCTAAATTTATTAGCATGCCACAAAGAATATTTCCTACGTTCTCAACGTTACATCAAGGATAATTCCCTGTAATGCAGATGAGAATATTTGACGATTGTGGAGAATAAACTGTTAAATCTTTTAATAAAACGAAGCATGAGCTAAGAAAACTGATAGAATGGAAGTCAATAGCAAAGAAAAAGGTTGCAACGAAAATTAGATAGAGAAGATTCGACCGCATTTTTCGAAAGCGAGAAAGTAATAATACATAACCTAGAACGTAAATTAAGACAACGCAAACAGAAATAAATTCGAGAGACTTAAGGGCTTACAAAACATCATTTAATATTGAAAACGTACCGGATGGTTTCACAATACGACACGGACAACATACCGACATACTCCTTAGGTCCCAAGTATCATTACCAACAACCAACCAACATTGGATCTCTACGGCGTTGGCGATGGCGAGTACCGAAGAAGATTAATGATGAGCTGTACGAGCTATACGCAGACATCAACATAGTCCAGCGAATAAAAACGCAGCGGCTGCACTGGCTAGGCCATGTTATGCGAATGAAGATAATGATCCGGCCAAGAAAGTGTTTCTATCGGAACCCGCCTATGGAAGCAGAGGTAGAGGACGGCCCCCACTCCGTTGGAAGGACCAGGTGGAAAACGATTTAAACTCCCATGGGTGACCATTGCGCGGTAGCGGAGCGAAGGAGCGACTCGCGCGTCTTGTGGACGGCCATAAACCGTTTAGGACGGTTTAAGCGCCAATTAAGTAAGTACGTAGCAGGCGGAGAGGACTGCATTCATCCATAAAGGACAAGAGCAGCAGGAAGTTGAGAGAAATAACTTACCCGCATTATTAACAGAACACATAAACAGAAAAAAACAATGCGCGGGATCGATTTATTTTAGATACCCTACACTCGACCAAAGCGTTCCTCAAGAACAACAAAGATTAGTTAGTTCCTCCGACAAGGGCTTTCATTTCAGTGGAGGTTAAGTTAGGTTAAGAGGCTTGCGTGGTATTACCCACGCTTCCACTCGGAGACATTTTTGTCCATGTGAGTGCCCTCAGTAAATTCAGGGTGGCGGCACATTTTAACCCCATTACCTCCTAGTAATCCTCAACGAACCACTTGCTTTCCCTGATGAACCCAAGAAGAAGCGAGACGTCCACCTTCCCAACCTCTGCCAGGCTGTCGAAGAACCGTGAGCTCTGAAATCTGAGCCTTCTTCTTTGAAGCGCCGGACATCGGCAGAGAAAGTGGTAGATCGACTCCTCTTCCTCATCATCCTGACAGCTTCTGCAGAGGGAGCTTGTTGGTATTCGCCACCGTCGGAGCATTGGTGCGATAGCACAATGACTTGTGATGATACGCGTAAGTACCCTCCCCGCAGATTTGTTCAGTTGAGAAGGAAGGTGATGCCTTTCCTATCCAAGCATGGCCATAAGGACTTGAGACTTCGCAGTCACTCCTTTTGGTCCATAGCAAGTCCGTTGCCCTGTTTTCATATTCCTCGATTCTGCCCAGGAGATAACTCAGCGGTGGTTGGACGGAGCTGTCCACCTCACTTATGTCCAAATCGGAACCTTTCCTAGCCATCTCATCTGCGAGTTCATTCCCTGCAATACCGCTGTGCCCAGGGATCCAGCACAGGGAGACATTGAGATGACTTATGGAATCAGAGAGGCTCTACACCCATGATGTCCGATTTTATCATGCTGGAATCTAGTGCTCTTCAGGCGGCTTGGCTGTCAACAAAGATTGTTAAGTGGGTGTCGGAGACCACATTATCTTGAAGCAGCTTTGCTGCTCTGTCTATGGCATACACCTCGCCCTGGAATACACTGCATGCGTCAGGAAGTCGGAATGATTGTCTTAACTGTAGATGTGTTGAGTACATCCCGGCTCCAGGTCCCTTTTCCATTTTCGAGCCGTCGGTGTAGATTGTAATGCCCCTGTCATTATCTAGGCCTACTTCCCATTCCTCCCGTATGCAACTACCTTTCTTCCTTTTCTTCTAGAGATTTCTAGAATTTCGTTGACCACCAGTATCCAGAGAAGGGGCGATAACACCCCGCCTTGGGGTGCCTCTGGTGGTCCTTTTGCCAATAGAACCAGTTCCTAAGTTGCGTTGACAACTCTACTCCTAAGCACAGATTCGATCCAAGCAACTATATAGCTTTTGGTTTCATATCGTACAAGAGCCTTGCAGATGTCTCCGCCTGCACGTTTGTTCAAAGCGCCCTCAATGTCGAGGAAAGCTGCTAACGTGTAATCCCTGCAGATGGCACTGAGTGTCTCATGACGGCACTTTCAACTGATTTGCCTTTTGGTATGCGTGCTGAGCTGCAATTCATCTGCCACATATTGGCACTGCTTCTAATGTGTAGATCGATAAGTCTCTCCAGTGTTTTAAGGATAATGTAGGAGAGGCTTATTGGTCTATAGTTTGGCTTCCGAGTAGTTACCTTTTTCCTGCTTTAGGAATGAAAACCATCCGTACATTTCTCCATTCCGTGTAGATGTGGGATTAATTCGTCACAAGCGGCTTGTAACGTAGCCGGTGTCACACCATCCGGTCCCATCTATGTGTAGGGTTCGAATGATTTTAAAGCCCATGATATTTTATCCCGGTCAACGATGTCCATGACGGTCACGATGTCCGTGATGTCGGTTCCCGGAGGGTATGCGCGGTTTTCTGGCATGGTCGTTCCTATCGCATCCGTACATCCCGGTAAGTGTGTCTCCATCAAGACCCCTAGAGTTTCCCTACTGGAGACGGTTCATGAGCCATCAGACTTCCTTATTATACTAGGGACTAAGCTAGATTCTGATAGTGTTTTGCGAAGTTTGATGCCTCATTTGTCGACGCCAGGTTCTCACAGTATTGTTCCTATGATATCTTTTTTGCCTTCCTAATGCAGTTTTTGTATTTGTTAAAGCTACATCTGTAGGCATCCCAGTCCTCTTCCAGCCGGCTATGTTTGGCTTTGTTGAAGAGTTTTCTTGTTGTTGATCTGAGTTAGCTTAGCTCTGTGTTCCACCCCGTAGTCCCTATGTCTTGTCCGTGGTCTAGTAAGGGGACAACAGAGTTCAAAAGTGTTTGACAAATCGTTTTTAGTCGGTTTACTGTTCTATCTATATTATTAGCTCCCCGTCTGACTTCCATTTCCGTGGATCCAAGTTTTTGAGATACTACTTCAGAATATTTATTCCAGTCTGTTTTTCTTGGATTCCTATATGACCGGGAACTTCCACTTCAAGATCGATGCTGAAGTGTATCCTAGTGTGGTCCGATAAGGAGCATGTGTCTGACACTCTCCAGTCATCGATTCTTACAGCGTGAGAGTCTGTGGCCACGTTGATATCTATGTCTTCCTTTCCAATTCTATTCTTAAACGTTGGCTGGTTACCTTTGTTGCACACAATTAGTTTAGTAGTATGCAAGTAGTCAAAAATGGATTCACCTCTTGCATTTGTGTCGCTACTCCCCCATAGCTCATTGTTTACGCGACCACACGTCATAGTCATAAAATCATGATTTTGCATTCATTTTTATGCGTACGCTAGAAGACCCGGCAGACGTTGTCCTGCCCTAAATTTGGCCTATCTGCATACATTTTAATAAGCTTTTTCCGTCTGACTCTGCCCTCCCCCCCCTCTTCACTTTTTCCTAATCCTTTTATTCACTCCTCCCTCCATCTTTTTCATTTCATCTATCTCCATTTTCGTCTAATTCTATCTCTTTCTCAATCTCCTTCTCTCTTTTCTCTTCTCTCAATTTCTTCTCATTCTTCTGCATCCCTTATTGTCTGTCCCATAGGGTGGTATGTATTTTATTCCAATCCCAGTCCCACTCCTACTCCGAGTCTCAGTCCCAGTCCCACTTCGAGTCACAGTCCCCAGTCCTAGTCCTAATCCCAGTCCCCAGTCCGTCTCTGCATAATATATTACTCTGTACTAAAGCACTCATCAACAGCTTTCATTTGATAGCCATATTGCGTAAACACTGTCTAGGCATTCACTGGCCCACGTTTTGGCCTATATCTCTAGACCCTAGTCACCCAGGCGTATGAAAAATATCACCCCACCCTATCGGCGCGGCCTGGTGATGTGCTATACCTGATATCATTCGCTATAATATTTTTTATTGATAAGCAGGTTGTTTAATTAAACACCAAGCAATTACACGGAAGTATATCTGCACCACCTAAAAATATGAGTGCCACTGCGTATACGTCACATTTTATTATTACGTATAAACAAATAAAAAATTTGCAATACAATAATATTGCGACTATAAACTGAGATATAACCTATCATATCTCTCAAGTTAGATCAAACTACACGCGGGGTGCATAACAAATTCAAAACCGGTTCAGTAGCTTAGGAGTTCATCGCGCCCAAAAATATTGTGACACGGTTTTTTATATATAAAGATATATACGCTGCGCGTCGTTTCGCCAACGCGTCCAGTAAATTTCTCCACTTCAATTTCATCTGGCATGGTCAAATCATCCACTAAGGGCAGCCAACTTCAATTGGCACTGATCATCGAAAAAACCAAATTCATTATCGAGAATTTTCTCCGTTTTTAACATCATATTTCTTTTTGCTGCACATAAATTGTTTTAATTTCTCATAAGTTTGATTAAATTTGCGCATTAGCAAAGTGTTTTTATAAAAGTTTGAAACCATTAAAATTTTAAACACTCATATAAAAATTTGCCGGCGTCCTATTATTGGAGAAGTTCCTTTCAAGTACCATCTGCGCGCGCTAAATTTAGTGAAGTTTCTTCCAGCGATTTATAATTCCAGTCCAAATTATTTTGGTGGTTAGTTTCATTTGCAAGAATCCGAGCCTAAGCGTAATTCGTTCGACTAAGAACCGTATAAGTACCCAAAACAGACAAAAACCGTAAGTAGAAAACAAGATTTCTATTCCCCTCACCGTAGTACACCCCGACTAGGCATGGTTACTAGCATATGTGGACACCAAAACCCAAATGAGTTATCAAATGCAGCTCAAGATAATGAGTAATCGCGTCCCACTACATTCACCACACCCCAAGAGAGTTCCGCGATGAACCTCAAAGTACCACGCCTGTGACACCGAAGCCTTCTACGGGACTTTTGATCAATGGCCGTCCTTCCATCACTGCGGTCTATATCAACCTCCCAAACTCTCAATCACCCAAAAACTATGCCTTCTAAGGTCTTGGGTCTACCAAGAAAGTGCCGGCCAGATAGTAAAATAATTTCCACTTAGTGATGACAAGTTAGCTCTGGCGTAGGAAGCTCTGAAATCCCGATATGAAAACAAACGAGTCTTGGTCGATAATCAAATCAAAGTCCTCATGAATATCAAAGCCATTCAAACTGAAAACAGCGAAGATATACAGAGACTGCAATTTGCCGCAAACAACTACCTCCAAATATTAGCAACCCAACAAGTCTCGACAGAGAGTTGGGGCCCCCATTTTAATTTATTTAGTAACGCACAAGCTACCTGAGAACACTGTTGTGCTTTGGGAGCAATCATTGAGCTCCAGAAGAGACCTTCCCAACTGGTCCCAGTTTCTGCCCACTCGTTATGACCCCGATTCTATCCACCCACCGCAAATTTCTCTAGAGCAGCCCCTAGTCAGAATAAACCCCATTTCAGAGCAGGTCAGCCCCAAACGAGCAACAATAACGCCATAACACATAAAAATGTTCACATGACAGAGCATCAGAGGATATACATATGCGTGTATACTAGGCCGAGTCGATTTGTGGGGAGGCAAAAAAATCGCCCATTGCTCTGTGAAAATCATATTCTAGGGATCAAAATAAGAAACTTTGCCGAAGGAACCATACCTCTAAAACGAATTCTGATGTCCCCTTTGGGGTATGGTTCCTTCGGCAAAGTTTCTTATTTTGATCCCTAGAATACGATTTTCACAGAGCAATGAGCGATTTTTAAATCGACCCGCCCTAGTGTATACTGTGCAAACATTATTCGCACACTCTTCAGAGCTCTTTGCGTCACAAAAAACTGTCGATCTCATAACGTAGAAAATTTCAGAAAGAAAAAACACACACCCCGGGCAAAGCAACATCAGAAGTTTAGAAATAAAGTTTCTCAATTAGAAGAAATTTTTTCTAAGCGGGGTCGCCCCTCGGCAGTGCTTGGCAAGCACTCCGAGTGTATTTCTGCCATGAAAAGCTCTCAGTGAAAGCTCATCTGCCTCGCAGATGCCGTTCGGAGTCTGCATAAAACAAGTAGGTCCCATCCCGCCAATTTGCAGGAAAAATTAAAAAGGAGCACACGCAAATTGGAAGAGAAGCTCTGCCTAAAATCTCTTCGGAGGTTATCGCGCCATGCATTTATTTTATTTTTATCTCAGACGCACCTCCTCAAAGATTGTTCAAGTCCAAGAAGTTGCCTCACTGTAAAGGGCGGCACAACTGCATCCTTCACGACACCGGATTATCTCATCAAACCCATGGCGCTCGAAGAACAACATCACAGGTAGCAACTATAGGATCCACCAGTACTAGTCAGGACGTTTGTTTAGGCCGGACAGCCCAAACTCAAAACATAAAAGGTCGCCCAGTCAAACTGTTTATGTTAACCATACAAATGAACATCGCTGGAATAAATAAACGGTTTGACTGGCAAGCGGTATTGACCTATTATATTATTTTACTTCACTTTTTTTCACACACCAAGTAGTAAGGACGTATACCGCCGGAGTTCCAGATTCACCAACCAAATTGTACAGGTAACCTATGAATATATATATATATATATCAATTTTTGTGCACAATCTTTATGCTAAATAGAGATATTATATTAATTAAATACTAATATCACACTTTTCTTCTTTTCTGCACTATATCTTGACCGGCACCATCCCTGAGCTGTGGGCCGGCCAAGACATTGGTCCTTCGAGCCGGACATCCAGCGACCATTTTGCAAACCAACCACAGTGTTTAAATATTACATTGAGGGAAATCTGTAAATTCAATAGTACTTGGTATTTTTCGAGGAGTTATTTGCGGCAACATCAGCAGCAGCAACATCAACTTTTCACCCAACGAATTGAACAGCAATTTATCCAGCCATTTGTTTATATATTATTTAATCCACTTCATCAAGAACAACATCTACAAAAATAAAAGAAACGTGGTTATTTCAGTGTTCACATTACTTAATAAATCAGTGAAGTAGTAAAAGTGAAAGTGCGCGAGTGATTTGTGAAACAAAAATTAAATTTAACTTTGTACAAATAGCCCCTTGGACCATCAGATATACTTGTCACCAACGGTTAGAATACTTCACACGGATAAAGGGTCTTCAGTGTCGCACCAACGCACACACATATTTGTACAACACAGTGTTTGTGGTTTAAATATAAGAAAAAGTTGCAAGCAAATTCTTTGAAGATTAATTAATTCAATTTACATTTTATGTTACTTGCACTTTTCTATTATTAATTGCTCACAACAACAACACGACACTGCGTACTTAACCTCACTTTCGGTTTTGGTGATAACAGTCGAATTATAGAAAATTTGTTTCACATAACATTAAATTCACTTTAACATTATATTCACTTTTAAAACAAACAAA
>JARSSU010027458.1:0-35840 GCA_029619165.1 Eurosta solidaginis | reverse complement strand
TCATTTACTTTGCCATTTCAATATTAGTCGAGTGCTTTGGAAAAAAATGAGCGGCGGAGCCACTTCCATTTTGATATTTTCTTTTATTTTTGTATATTGTTGCACCATATCATTACTGGAGTTGAATGTTGACATAATTTACTTATATACTGTAAAGATATTAAGTGTTTTGTCAAAATTAGACTTTAAAAATTTTTTCTAAAGTGGGCGTGGTCGTTCTCCGATTTTGCTAGTTTTTATTAAGCATACATACAGTAATAGGAGTAACGTTCCTGCCAAATTTCATCATGATATCTTCAACGACTGCCAAATTACAGCTTGCAAAACTTTTAAATTACCTTCTTTAAAAGTGGGCGGTGCCACACCCATTGTCCAAAATTTTACTAATTTTCTATTCTGCGTCATAAGTTCAACTTACCTACCAAGTTTCATCGCTTTATCCGTCTTTGGTAATGAATTATCGCACTTTTTCGATTTTTCGAAATTTTCGATATCGAAAAAGTGGCCGTGGTTATAGTCCGATATTTTTCATTTTAAACAGCGATCTGAGATGAGTGCTCAAGAACCTACATACCAAATTTCATCAAGATACCTCAAAATTTACTCAAGTTATCGTGTTAACGGACGGACGGACGGACTGACGGACGGACATGGCTCAATCAAATTTTTTTTCGATGCTGATGATTTTGATATATGGAAGTCTATATCTATCTCGATTTCTTTATACCTGTACAACCAACCGTTATCCAATCAAAGTTAATATACTCTGTGAGCTCTTCTCAACTGAGTATAAAAATTAACCTACCGCAATCCACAGCAGAGCGCCCTTTTGTAAAAATTATTCCGAGATCCTCTCAACATAACCTTCGCATTTCTAATCAAAAACAATAGCTTCGCATTTGGAAGCACCTATCTCCCTAGCTTTCGATTTCTTGAACAGTGTGCCGGAAAAGATAACTTTAACTGCAGATCTAAGCCGCAATGATAAAATCCATTTATTAAAATTTCATTCATACTTTCGTAATTTTAATTTCATTGGGGACAACAAACATGCCGTAAGAGGAAGACCTCCACTAAGTTGGAAGAGGTAGGTGAACAATACTTCATCTCTTTGGCGCTACCAATTGACGTCACTTATCGTTAAGTAAGGATGTAAAACTGTGGTATAGAATTGCTAACTTTACTCAGCCTGCCATTTCGATTCCCTTTGCTCACAAATTTGTGCTTTACCAAATTTAATATCCCTACAGCTCCAACAGAAAAATGAGCTGAGCAGAGCTCACAGAGTATATTAATTTTGTTCACCTAACGGTACCCCGTAACGGCATAACCTAATCGAGATAGATATAGACCAAAATGATCTGGGCGAAAAAAAAATTCATTTAGCCATGTCCGTCTGTCCGTAAACACGATAACTTGAGTGTATTTTGAGGTATCTTAATGAAATTTGGTATGTAAGTTCCTGGGAACTCCTCTCAGATCGCTATTTAAAATGAACGAAATCGGACTATAACCACGTCCACTTTTTCGATATCGAAAATTTCGAAAAACCTAAAAAGTGCGATAATTCATTACCAAAGACGTATAAAGCGATGAAACTTGGTAGGAGGGTTGGCTTTATGACGCAGAATAGAAAATTAGTAAAATTTTGGACAATGGGCGTGGCGCTGCCCACTCTTAAAAGAAGGTAATTTAAAAGTTTTGCAAACTGTAATTTGGCAGCTGTGTATGTAATGTTCGGTTGCACCCGAACTTAGCCTTTCTTACTTGTTTTATTTTTCAATATTTTCAGAAAAAAGCTTCAAGAAATTCTGTAACTCAAACTATGTAAAACAATCTCAAAAAGTTTTCGAAAAAATTCGAAAATTTAAAAGAAAACTATGAATTCTGTACCCAAAAATATACAAATCAATTTTAAAAACGCTTTCGAAAAAATTCGAAAATTGAAGAAAGATTTTTCAGTATGCAGTCTTGTGGCCCAGAAGTAGAAGTTATAGGTCTCTGAAAATTCGCATTGATTTTTAACATTTTTTTTTCCGAAGTAATTTTTAGAGTTTCTTTGATATAAAAAAAAGTGTTAAAAATCAATGTTAGTTTCTACTTTAGTTGACTCTAATTGTGTGAACCACAAGACTGCATACTCATAAAACTCAGATAACTCCGAATAAAAAGTTCGAGTTTTTCGTAAGATTCCTCGAATTTTCGATTTTTTTCGAAATTACTTTTGAGATTGCTTTCCGAAGTTTCAGTTATGGAATCGATAGTTTTTTCCTAAAAAATCGAATATTAAAAAAACATCTTTAATTCGCGACTGCATACGTAAAAAAAAACTCAGGGAACTCTAAAAATGTTCGAAATTTTAGTAAAGTTTTCTCGAATTTTCGATTTTTTTTCGAAAATGTTTTTGGGATTGGTTTGCATAGTTTCAGTTATAGAATGCATAAAGTTTTTCTTAAAATATCGAAGCTTAAAAAAAAAGGAATTTAATTGGCCAGATTTGATATAATCTGCCGCTGCTATTTGTCTGTTCGCTGCTGTACATATATGTTTACTATTCGATGCTCATGAAATTATAAAAACTTTCCATAATGCAATTGGCAGTAGGCTTAACATTTCTTTGTTCTCTGTGGTATTGGTGTGGCGTATGAGTGACGTAAATTTCATTGTTGCAACAAATGTAAGAATGAGAGAGGTGCAGTTATTTTATAAGTATTGAATTACACTTTAATGAACAAATCGACGACTAATATTAATAACATTGAAGTAACAGAATAAATAGCAAACAAGTTAGAATTAAAAGGGAAATTTTGATAATGACTTCCCATATAACTGAATTTGAAATTTTTGAAGGGGATTTTTACTTGGTCCATATGGCCACGCGACTGAGCATCTGTGTATGACTTTTAGGCATTCATTTCGGTTGCTGCTAGTTAGCTTCCTAGCGGAGATGCTGTCGCGGCGGGGGCTACCCTGCACTTAGATAACTTAGACAGGGAAGACGCGGCCTGGATGACTTTAAGCTATTTCCCTCGCCACCGACTGCCTGCGAGGATAACGGTACACTGCCTTGACAATTTGGCACCTTTCCCCATCTGTGGCTTCGGCCGTGAGGCAATTGGTATGAGTGAGCTTAGCCTTTCGCTTATACAGTCTCTCTGATCTCTGCCTTTCGTGGGAGCAGTGAATGGAATCCCTGGGTATATTAAGCTACTACCTGGTAGCTATTTGCGGCAACTGCGAGTGCCAACTCTCACCATGCGCGGACGACAAGGCGAATGACTTGGGCTATTTATCTCCCAGTCACTCTCTTCACGATATTTTCGCCCTTCTTAAGCGCTTGCTCCGGCCGATTTGCACCTACCAGAGCTAGCGTTGTACCTCTAGGGTGCACCTCCCTCAGCCCTCAGATCGCTCTACAGAGGCAAATCTGCTACAGTGCCGTCTTTTATTGTAACTATCTATATATCGGGCAAATATGTAGGCAAATAATAGCATTAGTCCTCGCAGTTTTCGTGCGCTTTCCGTCGACGACTACATGGTAAACTAAGGCTCAACTACTTTCTCACACACTGTTGCATAACTGCCTCTCTTGGTCGCACTGCTACTTAACTCTTGCCAGCTGATAACATACCACTGCCCGACTCTTCCCTGCTCTAATACTCCTCAATGCAGCTACCAATGATCATTGGTCAGCAGCTTTCATACCACACCCAAATGTCGTCCTATCGGAACTCCCGCTGCTAACTATAATCCCTGGCCGCGTTATTTGTTTAGCTACTTCCGCGATTGGTTGCCCGCCCGTTGCCTAGTACCGATTGTCTCACCTTAGAAGCAATCTTCGCCACTGCCAGCTAGTTTCTTATGTCTTATGTGTGTCTATCCGATCCTAGCACATACTTATTGAAGATTTTTTGGACCTCTACTTGAACCTGAACTGACTGATGTATAGAATCTGAAGCTTGCTTTTAAAAATTGACGGCAAGATTTATCCGTTTCAAGGTGCGCTTTCGTCATATTTTCTGTTTCTCATTACTGCTTAGATCATTTGCTAAAAGCCGCAAGCACCAAAAATATCAAATTGAGCATATAATATCAAAAAACATGAATAAAAGTATCTAGAATAGAAGTAAGGTACACAGCAAATATGACGACTTTTATTTAATGGGCGCTATCATGTCACTAAAAAAAGAACTACGAGTTTAGTGGAACCAGCCGCAAAAAGAGGCAACCATTTACAAATAAGGGCGCATATAAAAGCGCAAAAATTTACGTTAAATGAAAATTCGTTTTCTTTTACATCAAGTTTGCTGAATCGACCCATAAACCATCAAAAAAATGCCACAAAGCAATGACCCAAATCTTAGCGTTTGTAAAGTGCAATCAATGCAATACAACGATCAAACTTATAGGAAATATTTGTTTTTGGCTCTTTTGGCTTTTCAGTGCTGTTATTTTATTTGCTTCTTTCACCAATTCGTGCTCTTTTTCAATTTACTCTTGAAAACCGCATTAAACCCCCGCCCGCGTGCACGTGAGCTTTGTACAGTGCTGCGCTTTGCTAGCGACGGACTGAGGTAATTTCATAGTTGACTGGCGCATTTAATGAAGGCAAAACGCGCTGTCTAAGAAAAGCTCCTAGCTAAACTTCAAATTAATTTTCTAAGATTTTGGTTTGGTAATATAAAGTCTTTCAGGTATCCTGGAAGTAGAAATTGAAACGAGACCACTTTACCATTCATGAATTTTTATAAAAGTTACGAATAGAGTTTAGTTCAATAAGTGAATTTGAAAATCGTACAGGTTATGGTATGCTTGTGTGGTGGGAACATTGATTAAATACCTGTGATAGTAAATAGGATGACTGAATTGAAGATCACTCTTTCACACTATGAAAGTATTCACAGCTATGGGAAGGGCCAGCGAAAGGCTTGGGTATATACCGACCTTGGAATTGGTGAAAGATTGTCAGATAGTCGATAAAAATTACAATAAAAACTGTATTACGTTATTACTGACCATATCTGATTTGTAGAATAATATAGTCCCTCATGCCTACCACCTTTATCGCCGATCCAAAAAACCCACCCAGATTATGCGCGTTTCGCCAGCCTTGGCTATGAGCTTCCAATTTTTTCTATAAACACCACTTTTATTTGTTTCCCTAAAATATTAACAGATGTCCAAAACATGATGAAGTTACAGACGGTAAGGTCCCCGGAAGGAGAAGCTTACTTGAGCAACATGACGATCCGGTGTGACATTATATAAAGACTTAGAAAAATCGCTGTGTTGCAATGATGTAGTCGTTTCGCGTATGATTGATCTCCACATTGAAGAAGGCTCACGATGATAAAAGGGAGCATAGACTAAAATACGAAGCATACTGTGATGAAATGGGTGGGTTTTGTCGAAGGCTAAGGTAGCACTCAGTGAATTCAGGGTCAATCGGAGGTCTCGCGAACCACCACTGAATAAAAACACAAAGTAGATGTGCCGATATCCATTACACACACACACGGCTTGAGGTGTTAGGTTGCTGCAGCTTTCCGTACATAGAGATCGGGGAGAGAAAGGGTAAAGTGGTCTAGTAAGCAATATGTGACCGACGAAGTTATTGAGGGCAGTTGGTTTCCTGTGGGTGGCGAAGTACGGTGATTACTACCAGGGGGAGTCTTGTCGGTGTGATGACGGACAGCCAAGGGTTATTTTAGCAACGGGTGTGAGGACAGTGATAGTTTAGCGGTGGTATGATAGCGGTGGCCAAGAGCTGAATAGTGTGTCGAACTCGGTAATGGTAGTGATGGTTGTGTAGCCGAAGGGTCATAATGTAGGTGGTGATGGTGGGATTGCGGAGATTCTTTCAAAGTTAACTTGTTGCCACGGTTGCTTCTGCAGCGAAAGTCGCCGACTGTATATGCTGACCTAAAAGAGATTACGAGGATTTGCGTTATGGCTGGCGCCCGCGCTGGATGGATACCCCCCAGCTTATTTGCCTGCTATATAGAAGAGGTTAATGGAAAACGTGGTTATACCAGCCGAGACTATGGAGACTATATCAGTGGGCCGAGGTGAAATGTACCCTAAAGACACAAGTGTAGCTCCTGATGTTTACGCATTGGTCAACGGCCAAAAACAAAGGTGCAGAAAGTGGTCAAGCAGTCAAAAGTACAGCAAGCTCCTCCCCACCTCAATAGATCAACGGGGATAAGTAGCCCGAAGGCGTTCGCTCCGTCGTCTATGCAAGAAGTGAGGTAGCTCTTGCCATGACGGCAACCACTTTCCCCAACCTATTCGAATATGTCTTATGGCCTGACAGAATTGAGCAAAGTTAAATATACCCAATCTCTTTAATTTAGGGAACCGCGGATCGTTCTCCACCTAGGAGGGCGGCGGGGAAGGTAGTTGCTTAAAGACATCCCCCGACGACCTTACCTAAGTTAAAGGTGACCAACAGCAAATTCGTTTCGGCGTCATGTGATCATTTCATCGAAATATGAGCATGGAGATTTTTGAATCTTAATAGTCTTTACTAGGTAGTTACAATATGACCGCGCTGGTGATATTGTGATACATAAAACAGTGTAACAGGGAGCAAGACCAAACGAATATTTCTGGGGGCTGCTATAAACATCGGCAAACATTCGATGCCACATAATTCCACGATATCTTTACTGAAACTATTATTTTTAGTATTAAGTTCCCTCGGGCGTAAAATTTACTTAATCCCGATTCCGAGTCTGGGTGCACATGCCAAAGTCATTCTTGACGCCTAAAAGCTGACTGGCTATTAGTAAAGATTTCGGTTGGTTGTTTGACTTCTCTTATGTGGTTACCGCTTCGTTCCTCAAATGTCATTTGTTAGCACTTTTCAAGGCTATTGAGGTTGTAACCATGGAAACCAAGTACAAAGTACTTTACCTTTTCTGCGTGTCGAGTTGCGCTGAAGTTTTTTTGAAGGATATGGCTGATTAATGGTGCAAGATTGCTCCGACCGCACATTACTAGCTTAGCAACCCAGTTAAGTCACATTTCCGTCGATACTGAGAAGCATTGAGGATCTGCAAATGAGCTAAGTCCATGATACGATTAACCGTAAAGGGGTCCAGGCAGGCTTATGCTATCATTGAGTATTATAACAGTCACCAATGAATATAAAACCTCTATCTTAAAAAAGATACTTCACATATCGCCAAAAGAAAGTTTATCTGTTCCCGGGATTTATCGACCAGGTACTTAACGGATTATAGAAAAGAAAAAGAATGCAATAATAACCGTTACCGCTCTACCTTAAAGTTAAGTTGAAGAAGCAAACCTCAGTTGCTTAACTGCCCAAAATATATTACTCTATCCGCGGTATGCTGTCGACATCGTTGACCAACGTACATACATACATACTAGTACATATATCCCCGAACAGCCTTGCACCAAATAAAATGAAAAACACAATACAAAACAACAATAACCACTTTGGGAGCAAATTTTTCAGTTGGTCGCCACCACGGTACTCCACTTCGTCTGCCCCACTTCCTTAACATACCGGCCACCATTTGTCCAACCAGGTTGTATGTTTGCGTGTTCTTACTTCTAACACGATCCTCAAGGTTGTACCAAAAAAGGACCAAAAAATGACACTTTTCCGCCCAAAAAAAATTTTTTTTACATTCCCAGTAAGTGTCCCATTCATTCTAAATTAAGGTTAATTCTCATCAACGTTGCACTAAATAGCGCCGAAAATTAGGCACGGCAAAATACAATCCAAATTACTTTAGAAAGAGGAAGAAGGAAATGTAACAAAAAAATAGAAATTAAATTTAAAAAAGTGGTCCGCGAAAAATGCTAAATAACCAGCGAAAAAATGCTTTGGCAAAAAATGTAGGTACGACAAGGAATTTTTTATACAGGGTGATGCAATTATTTCAGATAATAATGATTTTAAAATTGATTCGCATATTTTATAGAAAACTTATTGTACATATTATTTCCCCAGGACTAAAATAGCAAGTTTTTTGTCCTTCCAACGGTTTATAAATATGTATGTAAGCCTTTCTGTAAGTGTGGAATACCAGAAATAATTTTGTCATCTTACATAAACTGGAATCGAAATAGAAAGCATAAAGTCAAATGGGCGTTTGGAACTCTGCATACATGCAAAGGAATGTTGGGCAAAAAGTAGGGTCCGAGGACGCAGTTTACGTCATAGAATGTAAAATTAGCGATTCATCTTAAAATGCAGAGCATTTGTATAGCTGAAAGAAGGCAATGTGAGCTTCATAAATAACAGGGAAGGTAAAGTAGGCAGAAATACGCTCGGCGGTTTTACCAAATAATGCAAAGGGGAAACCTAGTCTTGAACTCAATAATTTGATATTTGGTTTGGTAGATGGTGTGAGTCTAATTGCTATTTTCCATCGATATCCATATATATGCGGCTGTCGGGTGCATCCGATGTCTTCGGGGATGGTAATAGTTCTCATTTACTCAAAAAGCTTTCCATTTCGCTGACATCCTTTTCAAAAGGTCGCACTACATAAGCCCTTGAACTAGTTGGGTATTTTAATCGCCTCTTGCAGCAGCCATACTTGCCGCGAGTATATCCTAACTCCGTTGGTGGTTAAGCAAAGGTCGGTATGTAATGTCAGCAACCGCAGCATGGAGTCTGAGTAGATATTGTAGATGCTGGGAGGTTCACGTGGTAAGAGCATCATATCGTGCTAAGAAACGAGTAGAAAACCCGTTATGCGGTATTCAAATAAAATGTCTTTGAAAATCATATTTCGAAGAGCCTCTGGTGAAGCGGCGGTAATTAGCCTGAAAAGTTTGTCACATACTGGGACATGCACAACTAGTTAAAAGGGCAGCTACCTCAAGAGTCTTAAATTTCGGAGTTATGAGTAACTCTGATCTTTTCAATTAATTAGTTGATCGTTACAACCTCCATAGCCTGGAAAAATGCGAACAACTGACATTTGAGGAAAAAAGCGTCAGCCACATGAGAAAAGTCATAAACAACCAACCCAAATCTTCACTCATATCCAGGCCCAAAGAACTTAGTATTAAAAAATTATTTCAGTAAAAATATCGTAAAATTAGGTGTCATTAAATGTTTGTGAAGCTCTGTTCTTTTTTTTTGACATAGCTCTAACGTAAGCGCAGCAGCTATGAGATTTCCAAATTCTTGCCAAAAGTGGATATTTCGAGTACGATGATTTCACTTCATTGCACGGCCATGTATTCTTCTAATTTCAACTATCGCTCTTCAAGAAAAGGATTAAATAACATGTGAATGTTAGTCTTCTATGCGAACAACTGAAATGTGTTAGTCTTCCACTGGAACTACTGAAACGTATTCGCCTTCCACGAGAACAACTGAAACGTGTTAGTATTCTACCCGAACAACGAATCGTTCTAGTCTTCCATGGGACCGACGATAAGTAGCCCAAAAAATTTAGAATTGAAATTCGAATTTGAAACCGTGTAGGCTCCACAAAACCCCTATAATGAGTACAGCTAAAATTGGAACTTCGTGTGATTTCAGGCCTTAGAGGTCGGCTTCTAAAGTCACATATCGACCTTATATAGCATTTCCGTCGACATAGCTCAGCACATAAGTATAGCAAGTGCCTTATTTTGAATGTCGACTCATTGCACTTATTTTATGCTCTTCATATTATTTAAGTACAAGCTACTACCTTTTTTGGATAAAGATCCCACGAATTTAGTGCTTTAGGTCAAAAAAAGTTTCTTTCCATTATGCCTGAAAAAAGGACATATGTTGATTTCTCAGCTGAGAAAGATTTTTCCTCCCAACTCTGTACGATTATATGAAGCGGTATTGAGTGAACAAAGTTTAGATGTGGTAAAGCATCATGTCTAAAGAACTTGTTGCTAATGTTGTTGTAAGAGCAAAACAGCTCCGAAATGAATTACGTTACGATTCGGTAATAAGTGGGTATCACTACCTAAATGCCACCAGCATGCATATAAAGTGCGGATTGAACCAAAAATCCTACCACAAAACAGTACTTGTAGCACTACACATGTCAAAAGCTTTTCATACAGTCAACCAAGGCACGTTACTGCAAGATTTTAAAGGGTCCTCCCTTCCTCAAAGTCTGAAAACACATAGCATCGAAGGCGGACCGCAAATTATCTGTCTGGTCGGCAAGCAACGGTGCAATTCAAGAACGTAACATCTAAACCCAGAATAATTAAACAAGGTGTATCACAGGGTGGTGTTTTATCGCCGGTTTTGTTTAACTTCTACATAGCGAAGCTCCCTACGCCACCAGAAGGAGGCACCATTGTATCCTACGCCGATGGCTGCACAATAATGGCCACAGGTCTAGGCCCACACATCGATGAGCTATGTAATAAAATAAACAACTATCTCCCTGAACTCTCCAGTTTTTTCGCTTCACGACTATCTACCATAGCGAAGGTCTGGTGTAGTTTTAAAGTGGTCATATTAAGCGTTCCCTAAATGGACCGGCTAGTACCTCAGTGGTGCTTGTTACGGAACGTACCGGATCTATATATATCCGAAAAAGACCATCAATATCGATGATACTCCCCAAAAACTTTGGTGGAGTGTCTATATCGTAAATACTACAACAACAACAACAAAAACAACAAGATCCTCGTGTTCAGATCCTTCCAGACTAACCGAACCTAGTATAGTTTGCCGCAGCGCCGCACCCTGTACAAAAAAAGACAAGCCAAACTGCAGCTCACGTCAAGCATTTCTAAAATACTACTAGTACAAAGTAACAAAATGGACTCAGCTGCTCGTAAATTTGAAATGCAATTAAATCGTTGGCACCAACGGTAGCTACATAAGTTTGTTCAGCAACAAATAAATGAGAATGTAATTCCGTTCACTCGACAGCACGTTGGATAGCATCGAAGGTGAGAAGCCGTAAAATCGTGAAGCAAAGTGCTATCGAGGCGGTATAAGCGGAACGGGAAAATTTCAGATTTCGCATACAACTTGAACTTATTATTTACCGCCAAAAAAAGGTGGCGCATTACGCGGATTGAACGGCACAGAAATGAACATTTATTTTGTTCACCTTTGGCAATAATTTAAAATTTGCTCAAATTACTCTGCGAGGATAGCGAACAAATTTGAAGGCAAACTCGTTGAAGGGGAAGTGATTAATGAAATTACAAGGATTGTGCAAGTATTATGTGTTAATGTTTGAGTGTGTCCATATGAAATGATTATTTTGTGATTATTGATATCAAAAATAACATAGAAAGAACATTTGATTTTGCTATAAATAATTAATTATAAAATATCCATGAAAATTAATGAATGGTGGTCGAGTTTAGTAAAAGTTCAAGTAATTTAATTATGACGTGCCACCACAAACATTTCGATGAAAACTAATTTTAGTTCAGAAAAAAAATTCATAACTATGTATATGTAATTGTAACTTAATAAAGAAACCATAATCTGAAATTACCGGAAAGATATCCATTAGTAAGTTGTTTCATTACTTTTCCTTTGTACACGCATCCGTAGAAAAAAGAGATATGGCATTTAACGGTTATAGCGGGTCCCGCATGATAAGTACCTTGTTTCCGTTTACCAAGAAAGAACTTTACTTTTCAATTGCCTACTTAGTGCAAAGTTGATATTCTTGCTAGAGTTAATGTGGCTTCACAGATAAACGAAGTTTTTACTACATGTTTCGAAATTATGGCTGCCAACAATGACGTGGTAGCCAAGGTGTAAATGCGCTTACTCTTTGCTTAATGACAGCAAGTGCTTCATTTTGTTTTCATTCACCACCATCAAATCCATATTTTTCGCTTCAGCATACGCCAGTGATTTCACGCTTTTATATAATATTTTTCCAGAGGGAGCAGTGTGTAAATGAGTCACCAGTCAATGACCAGGGTGATTTTTCTGAATGTGGTTCTAAGCAGCTCACTACGTGAGTACACGTAATGGAGATGACAACCTAGGCCACTCCATCATAATCGGTTTAAGGGCTAGCGATATAGACAAGTTTCTGTTTTATTATCGGATTAATATCGGCTTATTACCAACAGCGAATTATTGCCGCCAAATTAGCGGTTTGTTATCACATAATATTAAATTTTGCCGATATCGTTCCTAGCAAATCAATCAAACGTCGATAATAAATTGGTAACACTCCGATAAGCAATCGATAGCTGTTTGATAACAAATCGAGGGCTCGCGATAAAAAATTGGCTAGAAGTGTGATCAAATCGATACTAGATCGATAAATTTTTGATAATGTAATGATAACTTCTTTATGTATAACGATAGTTTTTCGACAATAAATCGATCACTTTTTAATAACAAATGGATAACTTTTCAATAACATGTCGATAACTTTTCAATAACAACTTGATAACCACCGATTATAAATTGCTAGTACTCGATAACAATTAATAAAACTCATCTATACCACCTATACCTTCGATAACTTTTCGATAACAACCGATAACATATCAGTAGCACTCCAGTATCTTTTCGATAACAATTTGGCACAAACATTGTACATTCTTAGCCCCCCGATAACAATTCCACAACTTTTTAAAAAATCGATAATTCGTCGACAAAATATCGATAACTTAGCGACAATGTTTGGTATCGATATCAATTTATAACACTTCTATAACTCGTCTATTCCAGCAATTCCACCACATTTACATATATTATATGTATATTCCCCAATATATGTACATGCGTAACATACCACTTCCCAACACTATGCTAATGCTACACTTACGTAGCTTACGCTTACATTCTGAATTCCCTCACATCGTGAATTCCCTTAAGATGTTCATGCATTAAAAATTTTAATACTTTGGAAAGCATATGTCGAAATTTCGGGTTCGGTGAAGACTACGGCTTTAGATTCCCTCTTCGGTCAGGTTTCGGTCTGATTAGGTTCTGATTATGTTTCGTTTACGCTGCCGCCGGGCTGATGTTTGTGCTATGGTGGCATAAATCTCTACTTTCGAAATTTCGACACCCGGCGATAAAAGATCAACTCAAGAAACCTCAAAGTTATTTGAAAAGTACTTTCATTTGCAAGATTTGGATAGTTAAAAGACTTTTGCAAATGTGAATGAGTTGTTTTATTGTTTTGGGATGCTATAAGGCATTAATTATGTGTTGATACGAATATTCCTAACAGTGAATTCAAATATATATTACTCTTTTTTTTCAGGTAAGCACCGCATACGAGTATAAATAATTTCTTCAATACCAAAAATATTTTCCAACCCATCGCAGCACAATGTGATAACGTTAAGGTATGTATGTAACTTATATGATGCAAGGGAACTTTAAAATCTTTGTCTATGATATATGATTAGCCTAAAAATGGTAGATATGTTTCCTTGTTAAGTTTGTTGTTACAGTAACAGCAAGAACTCTACCGATGCTTTAGAAGAGTCTTACCGAATTGAGCAGAGCTTTCCTCAATATGACTATAGTATGCTCGAGACCATTATGCAGTATAAGTTGACAAGGGAGAAGCTTCGGCATAGAAAGAGGAAAGAAGAGAGATATGGGTCAAAACAACGTATGTCGGACCCTTTAGTATCCTATAAAATATATTAAGAAACAAATTCCAAAACAAGTATGCCTTGAAAACATTTCAAAGGGAAATTTAATATGTATGAAAAAAACGCTGAATAAAAATAAGCTGAAAATAGAAATAAGCAAACGCAATCACGTACTAGTGCATCAAGCAAGCGCAGCGGGGGTGTAAAAGCAGGCTACCATCGGAAGCAATAAGTCAGTAGGAGTTTGTCGTTGTCACCATTACTCAAACATCTTTCACTGAAGCGGAAAGGAGCGTAGTGAATGTTGATTTTCTTCCATTTTTTATTGAGGAAATAAAGAAGCTAAATCAATTTCGTAAAACAAACAGGGCAAGCGAGTGTTAGGGTTGTTTTAGCTTATATATCAGGTGTATCAACTGCTCGCATATACCTTATATAAAGTATCTAAGAGCAGACAATTTGATTCGAAGAGCACTATTCACTCCTTTCTCCCTCGATCCTGGACTTCGAGAGACGTGAGGAAGCAGAAGGATTTTGCTAACAATCCGAAAAATAACTGTCGGTCTTTCTGCTTCAGGGCCTACATTGGTTGCTGCTTACATCTGTATGCGACTGATTGATTAATTTCCGAATATTGGCCACGCTAATACCGCATTACGAGAATTTAAATTTCAAGGAAAGGGCTTGAAATCAATTGAACCTGAGACGCCTTCAAATGCAGGAACAAAAAATGTAAGTCTTGGATTTGAGAGATACTGCGTCGCCAAGGATTGTCGTTTATACTTGACGTCACGCGTCTTAGTGCGAGCCGCGTTAACCAAGGTACCTCAATGTATAGCTAATTTGCACCTACCCGTCGACAGAAGAGAACGACCATCCGGGTCTGGCCTCCTAGATTAGAAAAAAACATACGAACGCTTCTCCCGGCATGGCATAAAAACTTTGTCGGTTTTAACTTAATAGTGTACACGGAAAATGCAATTAGACCTTCAGTCGAAAAATTCAGGCTCTGTTGTATAACATATCTAAACTTGGTGGGACCGGTTGAATTTGAAGTATGGTAACACTTAGTTACTAGAACAAAACTACCTGGCTCTGGGTCAACAAAAAAGGTGAAGTTTGAAGTGTAAATAGAAAGCTGTACGGCTTGAAAAATATTGATTTTAACAGGAGCTCACCCAGCGGTCAGAATTAACCCACATCAGAGGTAACTCTATAAATTAAAAATTTCAGGATTTTTAAGAATAATTTCGTCGGCTTCCTACTGGTAATAACCGATACCAAACAGTTGCCGTCTTTCAGTGAGTTTTACAGCTCCAGCTCACGCTCAATTCTCACGGGAATGCTCTGGATCATTGAGACACTTGAGAAGCAGATGTCATGAAATTTTCGCACACGTGAAATCTGATAGGCAGATGTCGCCGCTGTTTTTCATTTAACTCATACGGCGAAAGGCTAAGCAGCGACATCTATTTTGAAAAAGTAGGTTTATTAAAGGCAGTGTTGCCAAACTAAAAATAAGTAATTAACAAATTATCTGGCTCACAAATTGAACCAGACTTCTATCTGGATTTATCTGGCTCAAATCGTTGTTGTTGCATTTACATACACAATTTTTATCTGGCTCAGGATTTTCCCACCGGACGATAGCTAGTGATTGTTTTATTATCGACTTATTATCGATAGCGAATTATTATCGTTGGTTTACTGTCGGATTTCTGTCGCCGTGTTAACATTCACTACATACCGGAACAACGAAATGTATAGGAAATTGAGAATAAAAGGAAGTTCTTTCCGATGAACACAGCCCGCACTCTTTGAGTCTTTATTATGCTCGTCTTGATATATGACGCGGAATACTAGATTTATGATAGATCGGATGGCCCTTATACTGTTAAAGGGAGACGTTTCGAGAAGATGTTTGCACCTTTCCATTTTGATAATGACGAGTAAAAAAAACAGAATAACAGTAAGACTTGCTGTTATAAACAATAAAAAATTAACAGCTTCATTGATGGGTGGTGCATGGTTCCTTGCCTTAGAGATTACTCATGTTTTTATCCTTATCTGGCTATCTAATTAGCTTTCCAAGTCCTTTCGGCATTACAATTTCTCAGTATCCATCTGATAGAGTAACTATTGGCAGATTTTCAAACTTTTTGTGCAGATTGACTCCCAATTCAGCTTCTAAGTTGATGCTCGTACGATATTTAACCAATTATATGCACCAGCCACTGAAACCCCCTTGTCAATCTACCTAATTCAGAGTATTATAAATGCTAAATATTTTCGAGCTTGCCAAACGGCGATTAAATAAATTCTTTTCAGGCAATTCAACGTAATTGGCTTGAAGCCATAATTGAGTTGGGATAAATGAAGCCTCATGATAAATGCAGATACTAGAGGGAGTATGCATAAAGTGTTCAAGATTAACTGACAGCTGAAACTGTCTGTCAGATTAGGCTTGGAATGTTTGGCTACTCCATATTTCCATACTCATTTCGCACATACATAGCTCAAGAGATACAGAGTACCTATTTTGGCAGCATTTTTTGTTTTTTTTGGCGCCATGCTCTAGTGACTATGAAGTGATTCTAATGACCCGCACTGTCTGAGTTCGAAAATTTGGAAGCAGCGCGCTATTGGCATCACTTTGCGTATTAAAATAAACTTAACGGCATTCTCTCCTTTTTGTTTTGGCATTCACAAGTGCTTTACGCAAATAAACGCAAATGTTGTAATATTTCAGGAATTCACAAGAGACTCACAGGCAAAGTGATATAAGGACAATGAACAAACAAATAAGAGGAAAAGAAAAACAATGTGAGGTGGCTATAAATGTGAAAGTGGCAAGCGGTTGAACATGCCTTTTCTTTTTTTTGACAAAACTAGAGTTGGAAATCGTGTGCCATGGAAGTGGGCAAAAAGGAGCAGCAAAGTGAGAGGATATATTATAGTTCGATGAAGTCGACAAAGTTGCCAAAGCTTCGTCAAAGAGTACGTGCGTTGCCAAGTAAATGAAAAGCGCTTCACAGTACAATGCACAAACTCTCATATACCTCTGCAAATATATTTGGGCATCTCAAGTTCTGAATATTGTACTTAAGCAAATTTTCTTTTGGTTATATATGTATAGCTAAGAACTTGGTAGTAAATACTCTATGAAAGTTTCGCAGTGACGTGATATTGTAAAAAAACTGGTGCAAACAATAAATATTTTAAAATTTATGGGTTTCTTAGAGATAATTTCTTGGGACTTTACCTTTGCTAATAGGATTTTCGAGGATTTTAATACTAAATAATTTTGTACACTTCAAAAAAGTATTGTAAAGATTACTCTAGATGTAGGAAGTGATGAAAGAAAAAGCTAGTAAAATCAACTGAATTGCGGGTCAATTCAACCTCAATTTCTGTTGATGTGTTGATGGCCATTTCAACAGTCAAATCAGCAAAAACAAATGGTCATAATACGTGAGCCATAGCTCTGCTAACTTAACAATTAATACTGTCACCCTAATTCCAATGAAAACTATTAAAATTTTCATCACCATTAGAATGACAGTGAAGTTCTGTTGATATCGCAGAGATTTCTGCGGTTCCATGGTCGTAAGACCAGAGTAATGAGCGCCGTGAGAGTAAATTTATCTTCAGCTGATGTACTTATTCGCTGTTGAAATTACCAGTTACATCAAATTGGTTAGGTTGATTGACAATTTGTAATTTTTACAGAATATTGAAACTTGAAACTAACAGTTGCCTTCTGTTGAAATTACTAGACTTTTTTCCCCCTTGAAAAAAAACTTGGTTGAACTAACCATAATAATATGTAGTATATAGTCTTCGACACTACTGAACTTGTGGGGTTGGAACTGAATGCCACGAATGAACGTAATGTTAGTGCTGAAGTGGCACAGACGTGTGATTTTGTGAGTCTTAAATCAACTTCCCTTCGTTTATTCAGTTAACAAATTGATTCTTATAGTATGTTGTTGATCTCCCATACATTGAGCGCCTTGGATACAAGCTGGGTAACAAAGCCAAAAAGAAAGAATTAATTGTATGTATGTTGTAATTTTTTAAAACCATGGCTAAGGTGAAAAGTATGAGGTGAACTCAGTGTCGAGTTCAAACTAATTTGTTTTTTACTATGCAAATGCATTTGACCTACGTTGTTAATGGTGCTTAAAATAGCTTTTAACTGGTGATCCTCCAAAAAGTAAAAATTTTGTTTTCGTATAGGAGTGAAGATGGATATGCGATAAATGTTTCAGAAGTCAACCACATCATCGGAGAACAGACACACAAAACAGTATCATCCATGGAATATTTCCACATACATGGAAGTGTACAAAATTTAAAAAAAAATTCAGCGTCAGAGATGAAGAAATATTATTTCATTACATCATAATCCCAAAAGTGTTCTCGTAATGATAACGAAAGTAATTCCAAAATAGTCATCAAATAGTACAAAGAAGGGCTCAAAATGAACGCGAGGAAGGTCACAGAAATAGGGTACTTCGTAACGGTATTGACCTAGTACCGAAGTAGTCTTGAAATGGTGGTATGGAGGTCCAAAAACATTAATGAAATGCTTTCACATTGAACCTTTTATACCATCCCGCCCCCACCCACTAGATCCAAGAAGAACTTGGGGTCGCCAGAGCTCACTACTTTTAAAGAAACAGTACTCGCCACGAGTGAGTGAGTTTGACAATTGGATTAGAGAAGTTTTAAATTGCTCTGGCAACCTCTTGAAAGAGTTGCGCTACACAACCCCTTGAATCATTTGAGTATTTTAGTCGCCTCTTACTACAGACATACCTGCCGCAGATATATTGTAAGTCTCCCGCTGGGGGTCCACAGCTTTATAATACTATTCATTATTTTTCCAGCTTTTCTCATTAGTTAAATCACCAGTTTTATTAGTGGTAAAACAAAGTTTTCAAACAATCGAAGATGAAGTATTTGGCATTGTGATGTACATACATCTAAGGTCTTGCTGAGATCAATCCACTAACATTTGAAAAATAGTACTAAAGGAACGGAACAAATGAGTAGTTTCAAACCACCCCTTAGTCTGTTAGTTCCGCTAAGATTTATATATCTGATTTGTTATCATATTTCAGATGGCTAGAATTAAGACGAAAGGCATGGTAAGTCCAACGACTCTGGTGCTTTCGTTGGACGCTCATCGCAGAAACCACTGAATATTTTCGAAACACTATGATACTTCCCGAGCTTTGTTAATGGCCGTTTAGTTTATCAGCTACAAAGAAAAAAGTGATCCTCTTCTCCTTGACATTTTCAAAACATTTTGGACTTCCTTTAACAATAGAAACATTTATTCAATAGAAAAACTTGCTCAGCAAGATCCTTCGAATGTAGTGCTTTGGCTCCCGCTATAGTTTTGTCTACACACAGGTTTGCGGCATAACATTCCGTTTTGCTCGATAGTCTGTTTGAGTTCGTAATACTCCCAAAGAGTTTCGATCGAAAACTCCCAGAGACACTTACGCTATCAGTGTTGTCAGCTGTTGGGATTATGACCCATTTACATTACAAAAATATCAACCCATCACTTTCAGATAGAATATCGTATCGTTTTTTCATCAGTCATCCTCTAACCAAGTACAGCAGAGAATTAATCACAGCATTCCTAGGGCACTACAAATATCATAGAACTCATTTGGATTTACTTGAATCCAGAATTGGACCGAATCGGGCATGAAGCTAATTCAAAATGAGAAGCACAGAAAAAAATCGACGCGGCTGCAAGTAAACGAGTAACTTCATGTACTTCTTAAAAAATCAACTGTTTTCAATTTTATCTACATTTTCAAATATTCTTGTTCACAGTGCGCTTGGGACTCATGCCAAATAATTCCCAGCCAAAGCGTTGCACTAGCAGCTCGCCCCAAGCAACAGCTAGTGACAATGGCAGTGACAGTGGTAGTGGCAATGCCAACCAAAGGCAGCAGTAAATGTGGCCAAGCACTCAAGCAACAGCACTTCAGTTGGGCATTAGTACACGATCACGCTGCCAATCGCAATTGAACTCGTCGTCGTCGAAAGAAGTCACATTGGGACTTTGGGATGCAGTGCGTCTACAGAGCTGCCGTTGTCTATGTCTCTGCTGGTTTCGCACTTCTACCGTCAGAGGCAATCGTTGTAGCAGTAAAGTTAAATTCATTTTTGTTGTCGCAATTTTTATTTTGTATTTAGTTTATTTTTTTAAGCATTTTCTGAGTTTGGCGTATGTATGTTTGTGGGTCTGTATGTCGTTGCAATAGACTTCAAAATCTATTGCCATCATTCGCTATTCCTTCGATATAAAATTTGTATCCGTCGCACACATGCACACTCACACACACACACACATATCATATACTCGCACCGCCTGTCATCGTCATTAATCAATGACTATGGAATTTCTGCAATGACACAGCACGTTTCACTGGCTGGCCTCATCGAGCGTCTGCTATTCGGTTTGGGTGAATTCGCATGTGAAAATGAAGTGGGCTGGTCGGTTTATTGCGATGTATGCATGCATAGGATAAATTTGTATAATGTACGCTGCATTACTGTTGGTTGACTATGCTCGTTGCCAGGCAGCAAACAGCCAAAGCTCATGTAACGTGTCCCTTGAGTAAGCGTCTCGGCAGTGGAACACATTCTTACATGGTGCTTACAATTTACAAAGATATAAGTATATTAATATTAGGATGTGCTGTTATAGCGATAATTTTTTTGGGTTCAGTCCCAGCTCAAAGATCGAGTAAAAATGGAAAATATTCTATTCAGAAAATAATTCCAAGTGAATTAGATACAGGCTCATAATCTAAGCCAACCGCGTAACCATGAGCTCACGCACTTTTCACCCATCGGTTTATAAACTATAGGATGCCTGCGAGTTTGGATAGCGTACGATAAGGAATATCTCGCGTCTGGAAAGAAGAAAGCGATGATAGTAAGCTTTATTTAGACATGAAGAGATAAAGGGGCACCTAGCCAGAAACAAGATAGAGCTTGAGCTTTTCCAAATCAGTTATTGAGCGATACTCTCTATTAGCTGATTTTAATCCGGCATTTGTATTGATATGTAACTAAGTATAAACCGGATTATCCACAACCATAACCCGCGTATGTCGGGGTACAGATCGAAGTCTGCTTTCTGGGTCGTGGTCTGGGGTCGAGGTTCGACGGCTTTGAATAGGCAAACAACTCCCACCACAGCCGGGGTCTATTTACGGAAGTCACTTGGGTTTTTTTGGCAACAAAGGGCTGCCAGTTCGAAAGGACAGGTAAAGTATGCTAGAAGACAACATTTTCCCATGGGGTACGGATGAATTTGTCCAAGCTAAATGGAAGTACGAGCTTATGGGTTGTCTATAACGCCACTACTTACATCATTATCATTCGGACTATCAAGTCACAGTAATATTTTTTGTTCAGTGGTGCCTGTTTTTAAGGAATCTATCTTCAGTATCATGCGTCTTGTCATTTAATTTAAAGCCGGTATTTAACTCTTGCCCATCTTTAAGCTGAACAGACTACGCCGCACCTGGGCACCAAATCATATGGACACGAAGAGAACCGGCTTGGTATATGAACTAATGTGAGCTAAGCTAACGCTGTCGAAATGGGTTCAGAACCGTTAGTAAAACATATAGCATTTTAAGCTCACATGAAACTTTTTTCAAACCAAATAAAACTTTTTCAAATCAAATTAAACTTTTTCAAGTCAAATGAAACTTTTCTAAAATCATACTTTCAATTGAAACTTTTTTCAAGGCAAATCAAATTAAACATTTCAAGTCAAATGAAACTTTTTTTCAAATCAAATGAAACTTTTGTTAATGCAAATTATACTTTTTTGAAGTCAAATAAAACTTTTTTTAAAATCATATTAAATTTTTTCAAATCATATGAAATATTTTTTAATTGAAATTAAAGTTTTTTCAAATCAATATAAACTTTTTTCAAATCAAAGTAAACATTTTCCGAAGCAAATTAAGCATTTTTCAAATCAAATCACACTTTTTTCAAATTAAATTCATTTCTTTTTTAATTAAACTTTTTTTAAGTCAAATAAAATTATTTTCAAAGCAATTTGTTTCAAGTCAAACGAAACTTTGTTCAAGGCAATTTAAACATTTTTCAAATCATACTTATTATTTAAGAATTCATGAGCTTAACACGGGCTTATGATAATTTGAGTATTCAATTATTATGTTTTTCTAAGAAAAACTGAAAAAAAGAAAGAAACATTTACTGGCATATTGCGATGGTACCATTTCGAAAACCGCCACGAATTCATCATCAGGCAATTTCGTAATGTTATCAATGGTTTCGCCGAGATTCGAACCGCGAATCACACGGTGAAACTGCTTGCCTTAACCATAGGCTATCCTGCTTGTATTTGTTTCTTTGATTAACTCAGTTTATCACATTTCTTATACTAAGTTCTGCTTAAACTTGTGACACTGTTCTATCATCAATAGGCTTTGTGGCCTGTTCCGAAAATACTGTGGAAACTGTGCAGACGATAAGGGGAAAGAAACTTAAGTGCTCTAGTTTATACTTCTGAACATCAGAAGATTGATATCTTACAAGTTAACCCATCACAAAACCAATATCAGAGACGATTTCACTGAACTTACAACAAGTCGAAATCTAATAGATCGCGAGTGAGAGATTTACATGCTTTTTAGCCTTGGCGAAAACTGTGTGCATCTTTGTTGAGAAGCTTATGGTGCAATTATACTAAAGTCGGCAAATATTCGTCTTCTTGTCACAACAACTTTCATCTCCTTTACAATCACGCATCAATGGCGACCCAAGCCCAATTACAGATCTCGTCACAGGAATAATTAGCTGCGATAATATGAATCCGTGTACCCGCGCTCATATATGCTGCTTTATGTTGCAATAAACTGCTAGTGAGGGCCCTTGCGTAGGGGCCTATGTAGCATGTTACTGCGACATCTAGCAGCACAAATCGTGGATGATAGTGAACTGCGACTTAGATCATTCAACTCTTCTATCATTGTGCAGTCACAGCCTAATAAAATATCGCTGTGACTAAGAAGACATAGTTACAGATCACTTTGCTCCTCAAAAATCCGATTACTTCAGAGATATTGCTGTAGTTGTTGTTGTAGCGATAGGGACACTCTCCGAAGGTTTTGGGGAGCGTTATCGATGTTTGTGGTCTGCTGCCGGATGCAGAACTGGCACTTTCCAGTAACCAGCACCATTAAGGTACTAGCCCGACTATCTCGGGAACGATTTATTATGATCACATGAAAGCCACGGGTAGATGAGATTGACAATTGGGTTGGAGAAGCTATAAATTGCGCTGGCAACCCCTGCAGAGGGTTGCGCTACACAACCCCTTAAATCAGTTTGGTATTTTAGTCGCTTCTTACGACAGGAATACCTGCCGCGGGTATATTCTACGCCCTCTAACCCACTGGGGTATTTACTTCCGAGATATTTCCCAGTAGTGTTACAATACTACCTACGTATTTTGCAATGCAGCAGTATCATTTTTTTTTACCTAAAACATTGAGTAAAAAATAGGACATCCTAAATTTACACACATGCATGAAATATTATTTTCAAATTGCACGCAGTCATGGCGCACGTTTATTTTGCCTTCAAATGCATTTGTTGGCTGCAATGGCAAGTCACTTGCAATCGTTCCATCTCACTCACTCCCGTTCTTTCCACTCCCATATGTGTATGTAAAATGCTTGTTCGCTAAAAATAAATTGGAATTATTGACATTGCTGCATAATGCAAAAGCCAAGCGCATTCGCATTATCGTCCTTGCCGTCATCGGAAATGCTCTGCATTCTCAGCATTGCTACCAATGGAAAGTATGTAAGTATGTATGTGCACGCTTTGAAGAATTGTCAAACGTCAGGTTTAAGTTTTTTCGATGTTCTTTTTTAGTAGAAATCGTTTGCTGTAGAAAAATAATGAGCTCAATTAACAAATTGGTGATGAAATTATAACAAATGATTGTACGGCAATTATGGAAGATCAATGAGGGATGTGCGATAGGTGGATTTCTAAAGTAAACTTTCGCGTAGATACGAACTGGCTTATCGTGACAGGATTTCGCAATATCTAAGCCACCATGATAACGGCCACCAAATAGAAATACCAAGATCTTGCAAGCGCTTCTCAACAAAGCGGGACCTCCTTTTTTTCTGCTGTCATCTGTGAATTGCACTAGATACAATTTTTAGAACGGAGCATCTTCATTCAAACTGGGACCATCGAAAGTGTGCTCGTTGGTTTAGGAGTCGAGGGAGCTCTAGCTAAGGCCATTAATAAAGCTATCCAACAGAACTCAATATCAGAGTGGCGTGTTGCCACAACCGAGACAAACATGTGCAAAGGTACACTACGGGTGTGTTTTGCCTTCTCTTCTCAGGTGGGAGGTGGTAATAAACTAGCTTATGTTAAAGCTAGAAGACAGTGTTTGCCTACGCAAATTAACTCGCAAACCACGACATTCCACTTGATGTTTTTAATGGCTGGTGATGGTTGTTAGGTTGGCAGGGTCATGTTGGTACTGGCCTGGTATCCTGACAAAACTGGATTTGTTCTTTTCACAAGGATATCTATATTATAACACTATCTGCATCTGTCAATTGTGGGCCTGCTGCTGGAACTGTCTGAAAGGTTTTAGTATCTGGAAAGTAATCAAGTCATTTCCAAAACGCTACTGTCAGTTCAACTGACAACGCTAGCTGGTAACAACGGCGCTATTAAACCGACCCCTACTCTAGCATTACCGGCTGCAGCTTAACAGTTGGTGAGACCTCTTGACGCGTTCTTTACAACATCAAACAACACCTTATGTACTTGCTAACTTCGACTTTTAATCAGACAGCACAAACTATTGTATGCCAACAACTGCACTCTGTTCAAGTTTCATCTTAGTCGTTCACTCGAGAGAGGACTGGGACTCATTGGAGGCATTCGACTAGTTAACTTAATCGCCGCTGTGTTGAAGTTGGAAAAAAAGGTTCGTGACAACTTTTTATCATAAGGCCAATGTAAACTCCAATCTCATGCTGCCTGTTCACTGCGATGTTTTTCAATCAAAAGTTGAAACGGATTAAGGATGTTGTGGATCGAATGCTGTCAAATCAGAGTTTAACATCCACTCTGATAATTAAGCTGCTATTACAGCTCTGACTTCAACTGCGGTGGGGTGTGGAGGTGCTTGGCGAAGCGTCTGCGTTTTCAACGAACTATTTTAAGATTTTTTTCATCTGGGTCCCGAGAAACTGTCACGCATATTCTTTAGGCCATCATCAAAAGCAGGTAATTTTCCCTTCTTTTAATGCTCCTTGGTATCTCTTCTTCTTTCAGTGATTAATTAGAGAAGTAATATAAACCATGATAAAAGAAAGTTTTTCAAAGCGAGTGTATTTCTGCCATGGAAAGCTTCTCAGTGAAAACTCATTTGCCCTGCAGATGTCGTTCGGATTCGGCGTAAAACATGTAGATCCAGCTCCGCCAATTTGTGGAAAAAATTCAAAAAGGCGCACGACGCTAATTGGAAGAGAAGCTTGGCCTAAAATCTCTTCGAAGGTTATCGCGCTTTGTGTTTTTTCAACCAACATCCCGTAAAACAGTTTTTTTCTTTCGGACAATGGGAAAGGGTTTTACATAGGCCGCATTTGGATTTCTTATACAAGCTCCCCGATGAAAGTTTCTCTTAGCTGACTTTCTACAGTGAAGATTTATTTCCAAATCCTTTTTACATCATCATCGAAGGAAAGTACACCTTTGATTCCTTCTTACCCACAACTGTCGCCAATTGTAAACACGAAGGGAGATCAAGTTTTTCCTTCCATTGTTGCTTCCTGCTCACTGGAGGTCGTTCACTTTCGTGTTTCCTGCCACGTAGCTTCTGTATTCACTCACATCAAAAGACCAACCCAGCGAACCCGTTAAAGTCTCATTCTCTGCACTAAGTTTATATCTACCTGAAGCTTGTATAGAACATCATTAAACTTTCTTCAATACACTCCACTGGTGTCATAAGGAAAAAAAGCCCTTAGGTAATCATATATATTATTTCTAATTGCTGTTTTTATGTGCGGGTCCCTTTTTCGCTCTTATTTGGAATTCAAATCTACAAATAAAGTTTTGGTTGTAAAGATGGAGCTTCGGGCTATTAGCGAGCTTTGGGCAATTTTCGTCGTAGTGCTTTTGTTTAGCTATATTTTATTAAAATAATTTACTAAAAATAAACGACTGTGCGCACACAAAGAAATCTATTTGTACTATGGTACTATTGTGAATATTTGCACTGCATTACCGGCAGTTGCTCTCATACGCCAAATGGCAGCGCAAGCTGTAAGTTTTAATTGATTGATAGAACAGCTGATTTCTGTAGATATTGAGATAAGAGACTTTTAGGTTCGTTGCGCACGGGTACGGCCCGTATATTATAATTTAGTTTATGTGCGTAAGGCTTAAGTTGTATTTGGCATGCCCTGTAAGGAAAAAATAAGCCCTTTAGCGTTGCCAACTGCCCGCGCCTGTCAAATACAACTCAAGCCCCACACACATAAACTACATTATAATATATTACCTAAGCTCTTATTTTTTCCTTATAGCGTCATGACAGTTGTTATCTTGCTACTTAACAATTTTTTGACCTTCGTTTTTATTTTATCACCACTTGACTTACATTCAGTAAGTTTCTGCAGCAATCTGGCAACATTGCATAATGAACTTCTTGAAAACGCAACACTTCAGTGAATGCTGTCCGCAGAAGAAAGTAAGGACTTTCATCGCTACACAAACGATCAATAGTGCTAAAGTGCTCCTTTAAAATGGTAAATGGAAAAGTTTTGCACATCAACAGTTCCACAACAGCACCAGCAACAAGAAAGAGCCAACAATAATCAAAACCAATTGAATAGATAAGTAGAAAAGTACGCATGCACGTGTAGCACTCAGTAAATGCAATTCAGTAAGGTGTAATACATTATAGCGTTGAACCGTTGCGTTAATACCAAGAAGTGACGTCACTTTGCGGGTGCTAGTTGTACGTCCAAGCGCAATTACACTAATAACGACAGCAAACACATTGGATTCAGTAGCGCAAACAAACAAACTGCAAGCATATTTAACCAGTATTTGGTTTATAGTTTTCAAGCATTTTGGAAAAATATAAGCAATTTTTTTTAAAGATCTTGTAGGACGTGGTATATTGTTTTAAGATATATTTTGTGGAAAGTTACGAAGTAATTCCTACTGCATTACATTACTTCTGACTATTTAAGCCCGTGTCAGGAGAAATTGTTTGCAATCCAAGAGTTTAGAATTGCGCTATGGCTCTATTTTCCACCAGTGCAGTTGCAAATGTATCCATGTATGTACAGCAGCTAACAAAAAAAAAGCAGCGGCAGTTTCTTTCAAATTTCGTCAGTTAAACTCTTCCTTTCTATTTTCGATAATTTCAATTGACCTCCCTACCGTATCTTTCGGTAACAAGCACCATTAAGGTACTAGCCCGACCATCTCAGGAACGTTTTAGTATGACCAGATGAAACCTTCAAGGCTATCCCGCCTCCAACACTCCGGATCCATGAAGAGCTTGTGGTCGCCAGAGCTCCGACTGTTAAAGAAACGGTTTTCTACACGGGTAGGTGAGGTTGGCAATTGAGTTGGAGAAACTATAAGATAGGCTGGCAACCCGTCGAATCAATTTCGGTATCTTAGTCGCCTTTTTAGGCCGGCATACCTGCCGCGGGTATATACTAAACCCCCTTGCCCGCTGTTTTAAATGAAACACATTTGTGGCGGTGCACTTTCTAATTTTTGATGTGTAGCGTTATTTTTTCTCGGTAATCGTAAACGAGCTTTGGGAAGTGTTATGCTGTATTGGGGAATACAGAAGGTGGGGACAAAGGAAAGGGAATAAAAGGGAACTGAAGCAAAGGTGCAAACGTGAAAGGAAGAATAAAAAGAACAGGAGGGGAGAGAAATTAAAAGATTAGGAGACAAGATTGAAGGCAAAACCTAAGCCGGAACGATACCGATACCGAAACCAAACTGCGTGTTATCAATTCGTCATCTGAGTGTTTGTTATCGGTTATCGAGTTATCGGTATGTTATCGGAAGGTATGCAGCAATTATCGATTGTTCTTGAAGTGTTTTAACTAGCTATTGATAACAAGGGTTGTCGCTTTTTTTATCAAAAATAATTATTTATTTTGAAAATTATCGATTTAGCAGCGAGTAACGAAAATTATCGATAGTTATCGAAAAGGTATCGATATTTATAGGAAATGTATCGATTTGTTATCGACAAATTATCGACTCGCTATGGGCGTGTTATCGAAAACTAATAGATTTATAATTGGATTGTTACCAGCGTGTTATCGGCGTGTTATGTGTTTGTTTTTTTTTGCTTTGACACAGCCAACCACTGCACGCTACTCCAAGACAAAAAAGGTTCAAACCTTCCCTTTCTCTAAAAATATGTACCGCAAATTATCTGAATGGACGGCAAGCGTCTGTTCAATTTAAGAACAAAATGCAAAGCATATGAGAATTAAACATCGTGTACCAGATGGCGCTGTCCTATCTCCGCTTCTGTTTAATGTCTACATATCAAAGCTCCCTTCTCCACCAGAAGGAGTTACTATAATATCCTACGCCGACGACCTGGTCGTCCAATGGATGAACTAGTGTCTAGAATAAACTATCTCCTGTTGTTCCGAAGGTCCTAGGGAGTGTTATCGATTTTGATGGTCCTTTGTCGGATGCAAATCTGGTACGTTCCGTTAACAAGCGCCGATAAAGTACTAGCCCGACTACCTCGGGAGCTATTTGACGATTTGGTATTTTAGTCGTCACTCACAACAAGTATACCTGCCGTGGGCATATTCTAAGCCCCCTAACCCGCTGGGGATAATGAATCGTCTATCTTCTCAGTCTTTCTAGTTTCTCACCTTACGCGACCTGTCATTATCGCCGACCAAATCCATGCTCACTATTTTTACGACGTGGAAGGAACGGATGAGGCAAATACTGGACGTAGGCGCATGCCACCGAAATTGTATCTAAAGTACAAAGTCGCAGCAAAATTCTCGGGTCGCTGGCCGGCAGCACATGGGAAAAAGATAAAGTAACGTTGCTCACTACGTACAAAGCAATTGCCTGGCCGCTCGCGTGTTACGCATGACCAGTTTCGTCGCCTGGTCTTAAAAACACATACTGGAAAAGGATGCAATTGTGTCGAAATGCTGCAATCAGAATTACCACGGGATTTCTCTTTATTACCTCTGAACACCACCTAGGTGGTGACGCCAAAAAGCAAACAACCGATTGATCTAGCACCGCCTCCAGGAGAGTTAAAGGAACATAAGCACTATGATGAGATGCGATGCCTGCTAACAAAGCGGTTTGATCCAGATGAGCAAGAGAAGGCCTTAGGCCAAATCCACAAAAAATATATAAACGCTTTTGCCAGGACGCGTCCGGTGAACCCCGTTATCCTACGTTTGCAGAAGCAGAAAGCACACTACCAAGGGAGACACGAGTCACACTGGCCCAACTTCGTTCTGGATATGGTAACAGATTGAATTCTTACATGTCCTGAATCAACCCCGACATACGTAATGATGACAATTCGTGAGTGTTCGCACCCCTGAATGGGGCGAAGCACTGTTAACGCAACAACAACAACAAGCAATTTTTTGTTTCTGGTAAAGCTACCTGTGTTGGCCGTTTAACTTCAACCCCGGGGAGAGATTAAGTTAACTTAAAAACATTAGTTTTCTAGACATACACCTGTATTTTTTGGCACATGGAATTTCACGAGTACTTGGTACTCACGGCATTTTTTGTACAGTGGGGCCCCGAACCGCATCTACAAGCCAAAGGAATTCCGATGCGAAGCTTTCCATGGCAGAAAAGCACTTATAGTGTTTGGCATACAGCTGCCGATCCCGTACAAAAAACGTTTTCGTAAATATTTTGGTTTAACTTTTTCTTTAAATTAAACGCAGGACCTTTGGCGGATGGCAGATATATGATGGTTGATTATACAGCACCCTGTGTTTCGATTCATACCCTGCAAAAAATGCGATTAGTCTAGGATGAATCCGGGATGAGTCGCAAAGCAATATGCGACTGTAGCCAGTTCTGATCTCTTTATGTGGGTTGCAGTGATCCCTTTTGTTTGAGCATGTCCTATGGAGAGAACAATTGTACCTGTATATGCCTGAACGGGTAGTGTCGGACGTGTCCTCTTTATACCCCTACGGGTACTGTTGGACAGATCCTTTTTATACTGTTCGGCACTTCCTCTTTGTACCCCTTTGGATACTGTTCGACACGCCCTCTTTGTACCCCTGCGGGTACTGTCGAGCAGATCCTTTTTCTACTCTCCGTTATACCCTTACGGTTGCCGTTTGACGCGTCCTCTTTGTACCCCTGCGGGTATTGTCGGACAAGTCCTCTTTCTACTCTCCGTTATACCCTTACGGGTACTGTTCGACGCGTCCTCTTTGTACCCCTGCGGGTACTGTCTTTCTACTCGTACGGGAATTCTTACGGATTTTAAATTCTTTAAATTAAAATTCTAATTTTTTTTCATATTGGTGTTGCGCAATAACAAAACACAAATATTACAATAGTGGAACATATGGTCCTAGTATTTTAGGTTCGGTATACAGCTCCGCATTTTTCTTAAATAATTCTATTCAATCACATTTGATCTTTTTATTTTATTCATTTCGTTGCTGTTTGTTTTTATTGTTTTTTTTTCAATTAGCTACATAAATTTCAATTTCAAGCTGACTGATGCCAAATATGTCATACCAAGAGACTAGACGGGATCAATTATACCCCAATTGTGGGAACAAAAAGAGATCAGTCTGCCAGACCGCTCTCTTTAGGGAATAAAAAGAGCCAAGATTTTTACTGCGAACGGTGCTGTTACACCGAAGTATATTTTAGATATTTATATACAACTAGATATATATACAAACACTGACATAATTCGGTGTTCAAACTATTTCCGCTTTTTTTTTTCTTCTTTTTAATTTGTTGAGAGTAGCGCCAATCACACGGAAGGGAGCGGAAGAAGTCAGGATGTGCCATAAACCAGAGAATACTCGCGGGGAGCTAGTTGTAGGCGGCAGCATAAGACATTTCACAGCAATTAACAAAAGTCACTAAAGGATTGTATAATACATGGCATTATAGCGAAAATGTCAATGCACATCTCATTATATGAGCAGGAAAGGTTTAGAGGAAACCACTGTACATTCTCAACACCATTTAGATTGGCGGGTGTAAAATGAAAGCCTCAAGCATGGCCCGCCCAAAAATAAGATGAAAACAAATCACAGTGAAGCTAGTATAGACCGCAAATATGTCTTTAAGCACAAAAGCGACGAATATGACTGAGATAATTAAGACGCTGAATCAAGGTAAAACTGTTGTGCTGAAATGCCACATTAATGCAATGGCGAGGAAAATTCCAGATTAATGTCAACAAAAAAGAACTGACGTGACTAAACTGGTTGGTGAGCACATATATACCCATTTATATAGTTATCGGAGAATGGAAGTACACACAGAGTTTGGATTAAATCAGTAGCAGTAGGGGTAGAAACGGCCCACTCGCAGAAAAACTGTAATAAACAATAAAAATCGTACGGTAGGTGTGTTCTCATCTCTAGAGCTTATGTAATCTCTTAAAATCCACCAAAATCATCAAAAAGCCAAGCACCAATGTCCTCACACCTCTACAGAATAAATCAAGAAATGTTATAGCAGTGACTTCTGCGACGAAAACTCAATTTATGCTGCATAACAAGTCATTAATGACAATTGTACATGAATAGTAAAATATAAAATTTAATATTCAATGTCATTATGATAAATGCGTGAAACGAGACAGGAGAGGGATATGCATGACTGAAAGGCGCACCAACTTTCCGGGATTTTAGATAGCAACAGTTAAATTCTGAGCCTTGAAACGAAGTAGATTCTTACACAAGATGACAATCACAGCATTGATATGGTAGATGAGACACACAAAAAAGTAAAACAGTGAGAAATCCAGGATGGTGGGGGGCCGTAGTCAGACAGGGTCTCTTACCCTAATGTGAGTTAGTGCCAAAAGACACTTAACCTTTAGAAGTCTCAAAATACTAGGATGGCACTCCTCCATTATTTAAAGAGGACGTTCCTAATGTAGAGTGTTACGGAATACATGGACGAATACACATTATATGTACAGCCAAGGGTATACAATAAGTATCCAGAAACCTCCACAAACTGAATGAATACCCACGAAAATATTTTACGACATGCCTACCTCAGACTATGTAGCTGTGGCTTCCAAGCCTGTGTGAGATAAAAATAATTTAGGGGTACAGCTCGATGGCTGACGTGGATGTGTTAATTTCTTGTAACGTGACTATTATGCTATATAGTCTAGATAGTCTGCTGAACAGTAATATGTATGTAACTTTGGTGTAGTGATACGTATCAGCATGTTTGAGCTCTATATTGATCTACAAAAATGCAGAAGGAATAACGTGGACTTACATTTTCCCCCCCAGCCCTTCCATAGATCACCCCAAAGCCAAGCCCCCCCACAATCACACTGTCCCAAAACATGTGGAGCACGAGATGTGACAAGCGCGTGCAACTTAGTATGAATAGGCTTTGTCAAGACGCCACGGAATAATTCCATTACTGTATGGAGGATTCTCTCGCATCCACGACCATATCTTTGAGTTTGAGACATTCGCAGCGCGTAATTTGACCGGAAGGCCAAATCCCGACAAAGGGACGGAAATTATTGTTATCTATAATCGAGTAGGAGTCGTGGGCCTCTTGGCGGGTAATTTCGAAGAATTGTAAATTGTTTATGAACGATTTGTCCCTTCGCTGGACTAGTTTAGGAAGTACTGGTTCGCCTGTCGCCTTGAGTAGAGGCAAAACATGATAGCAAACAAGTCATGGGACCAGGACGAAAAACACTAACTGAGATGTTATGGTATCGGAACTACGTCACCTAGCTATTGGTCGGTGTGAGAATAAGGAATAAGAAATAATCGGACTCCAATCCCATTTAATAGATAAACGACCAGCACAAATAATAACAAAAACAACTGCTGCGGGCCTCCGTCAGGGGGATTGTATGGCAGCAAAGATAATTATACAGCACCAACAGCGTAAGTATGCTGTGATGATAAATGGTATAGATGAACGAAAAAGTACGCATGCAAAATCTGTATAGGACTGAGGCTCAAAAAGGAAAAAGGTGTCAGTTTTTCCCCCCCCCCCCCCCCCCCCGTGCAAACATTTCACGGGATGGAGCAGGAAGGGTCAAGAAACATAAAAAGGGACCCAGTTCAAATACAGGCAAAATGTCAGGATGAAGGATCTCCAACATGTGATCAAAGGGAATATCGTCGTCAGTCCACCTTGCCATCAGGGCATTTATGACCTCGTGTCAGATTAAGCGGGAACTTCAATATAAAGTATATCCAAGGAACATCCCTTTTATAGTAAAAAGGAAGACCAGAGAATAATAAAAATAGCGTAAAAGAATTTCTCTTGTAGGTCAACACGAATAATAGAAAGGTGAGGAATTAGGCAAGTTAACAAAAAAGAGATCTAGACACTGAAATTAAACAGGAAACATTTAAGCTCGATAGAAGAAATCGACAACACGAGAAATTACTAAAAAATAAATAAGAGTATTAATTATGCATGCAGACCGAGGAGAGTAACTTAATGACAATAAATAGTTTGTTTCTAAGGGTATTAGCTTATACTTTATAGAAGTTCAGTTGAGTTAGACAGGTGGAAAAAGTACTAAGATAAGTTAACAAAGTTTAGGAGCAGAGTGCATATATAAAGTAATGAAGATCTACAGAGCCGAGCGTACACTCCGTCCAATATAAGAACAGTCGAGAAAAGTGCAAACTAGGTCATATGTAAAAGTAAGTAAGGCGGAAATCCTGAAACCTTTCTGCCCCACAATAGATTATTAACTTGCTTCGGTGTCTTATACAAGATCGACTCTCTAAAGAATACTCAACTGTCACATGCATGTGATGAATGTTATAATCTTACATTACACAGCGTTAATGGACCCGCAATATACCATACAGCAAACGTTCGATCGTCTGTATAGGCGCCAAATTCATTGGGTGTGATCTATTATACGAACGTGTCATTTTAGTTTTTTGTTTGATCTCTAGAACGGTGACAGGCAGAAGATTCATTAATATGGCTTTTAACTACTAATTTACAAACGTAGGAATAGAGTCTCTTGATAGATTCACTTGTCGCGGAGAGAATTTGAGCGTAAGTTACCCTCCCAGTACAGCAGCGATCTATAAGAGGGAATCATAGAAATTTTAGTCATCCCAATCAGGGAAAACTGAAAAATAGATCGGATGGAGGTAATAAAACACTAGGGAATTAAACTTTAGTCGTAGAGAGTCAAACAACCTATCATGCCGCATACAATGTTATAGCTGATTATGGAAAAGTAGCAAGATGCGCAGCCTAAAAAGATTATAATTACGACCCATCAGATATTATTAAATCTGCCTTACGGAACACCGAACACGCACCGATTGCCACAACAATATTTTAAGTCATACCTGCACCAATCACCAACTCGAGCACATGGGATAAAACGACGCATAAAAAAAATGCAGCGGAATAGCTCAGCGCAGTGAGCGAATTTAAGTATAGGCGAGATTGTATGGTTGTGGGTTGTAAGCAGCCGGTACTACGACGCGCGGACGGTCCGTACACCCCCAATTAAGGACCTTCTTTCCCCCTTCCCCCCACCCAGCGCCATCGTTTACACGAAGATGGATATGTGGAACTGCTCTATAACGAGCGACGAGCGATAGTCTAGTGAGCTTGATGCTCTAAGTAAGACACGAGTGATAAATAATGTGTACGAGCTATACACATATGAACATATATACTTTGTTAGATATCTGATACAGGGCAAAAGCTACCTTTTTTATGATACTGCAAACGAATTGCGATTTTTGACCTCGAGAAGCAATGTAGTTTTTTTAAAGGTTATTACGCGATGAACGCCAGAAAGAACACCTTTTTTTTTTAACACAATATGATATATATGAAAACAAGTTGAGAAATCATAAGACCAAGATTGTACTGCGAGACTATCACGTGAAAGCAGACATCATAAATGGCAGCGAAGACCGGTAAAAGGTGCCTATAACTCTAGCCTAACAAAAAACTACCATATTCCACATTCTCGAGAAGCCATATATCGCGATATCCGGCGTATGTTCGAAAACAAAACGTACGAATCCTTCTCACACATTCTGGAAACGCAGGGTTGTGGGTCTGATAAACCCTATAATACGAACTAACACTAAATCAGTAGAGGAAACCCCCATAGGTAGCCCAGGCACTCGGCGGCGTATACAACGATATACCTAAATGCGATAAGTGGTACCGATGACTCAACCACACAGCACTGATATAGACAGGACAAAAGCGGGGATACCATATTACATTAAATGACACTCAGTGAAGGCCGCGTCTGCAGCGCTGTGACCCGCCGAGAGAACAGTTATATTACTAGAACTTGCGAACACAAAAAAAAAAAAAAAAAAAATGAGCAATGATAAAAGAAGAAAAAAGGCGTTTGGTAAGTTTTCCAAAACACTCTATGCTCATAGAGAACCTCAACCGAACCAAGGACACATCTACGGTATGACTGGGAGGAGCTCCAAGTCGCGAAAGTCACGCCGGATGGCCCGAAACAATGAATTAGCCATTGGTCCCCAGCAGAAACATTCGAATAAATCAACCATCTGCCATCTGCATGGAGAGGCGGTCCTCCTTACGCCAATACAAGCAAAAGAAGAGACGAGACCGACTCTTCCCTTTGTTAATTGGGACCTCACATTTCCAGACACCTATTATACATCCCGTCAGAAAGTACTCTGGCGCATAGATATCACTCGCGAAAGTGACATTTAGTCTATAAACCAGAAACAAACTATTTAGCTTGAGCGGCGTCAACCTTAACAGACTCAGGGAGTCTATATGATGACCTTTTTTATGTAAAAAGCATATTTCTGTACCTTACGGCTTTAATCTATTTGACTTTTTAACCTAATTGCCTAATCAGCTTCTAGGGGAATAAATAATTACATACGTAACAGACCTAAGAAATATTGTAAATAAGAGATAACACAAATTTATTGTACATGCCCATATAA
>JARSSU010027456.1:0-41401 GCA_029619165.1 Eurosta solidaginis | reverse complement strand
AAAATCCAGTATACCGACCGCGTACTAACACATAGACATACGCTTTCATCATGTACGTGATGAATATCTAAGGGCACTGTCAAATTAGCTACATAGCATCTGGTGACATGATTGCAGACGTACTCACTAAAAATCTATCAAGGATAAACACATTAAATTTGTGAAGCTTATGGGTCTTTCATAATACATATGCACATTTGAATTTTATTTCGAATTCGCTAAAACAGATATCGTGTTGAGAGGAAATGTTGAAATAATCTGGCAACTCGAATAGCTGTATACGTCTTTGTTCTATCTCTTTATCATATAATTTTTTCCTATTGTAATGAGACAGTTTTTTTCTAGTTAGTTGTTACGATCACTCAAGTCGATGAGACTTTAATAATAATAAACATCTTTGATTTACTTCTACGAATACTTTTATTTCGCGGTTACGCCAAAAGGTAACGACCTCTAAATCTACACTTCCACTGCAACTTGTCCCTCCCGTCACAAGCTATATGAGCTGACACTTTTTCTTTGTTAAATATACATACAAGTTCGATAAAGCGTATCTTAATTTCTCAAAGCTATATGCAACAACTTATTTTCAAATGATTTTCACGTGTGTCTAAAATTAAAAGTAAACTAATCACTGACATAAGCGCGTATTTCGTAGTCCCACCCGTCACTTTTAGAACATTGTATTTATGTAAGAGATATGTAACTCCCAAGTTCAAAAACTTCTTATCAATGAATATTCGCCGTTAAGTGATAAATTTCAAAACTTTTATAGTTACTAAATTAAAATGCCCCATAAGAGACTCAGAGTTATACGATTTCAACAAGAACTTTTCACTGATGGAAATAGAAATCCCGAAATAGTGTCGATATATTTCTTAATTAGTCCAAGAAGACTAAGGATGACCAAAAAAGGGTACCGTTATATACAGAACGAAAGAGTCTTTAGTAATCGGTAAACGAGGAAATTTATGATTTTTGCAATCACAGAAAGATTCGATATCATCAATAATTTCACAAAATGCTACGTGCGAAACATAACTATAAATAGCTTGGTGCCAGGTACTTAAGATGTTCATTGTGTACGTCTAGAAACTAAAGTTTTAAATTACCTATAGCTCCCCAGAGGTTGAATTAAACAGAAGTAACTTAACAGGCGGCCATCGCGGTGTGATGTAGCGTGCTCCGCCTATCAGCACCGTATGCCCTGGGTTCAACTCCCGGGCAAAGCAACATCAAAATTTTAGAAATAAGATTTTTCAATTAGAAGAAATTTTTCTAAGCGGGGTCGCCCCTCGGCAGTGTCTGGCAAGCGCTCCGATTTTATTTCTGCCATGAAAAGCTCTCAGTGAAAACTCATCTGCCTTGCAGATGCCGTTCGGAGTCGGCATAAAACATGTAGGTCCCGTCAGGCCAATTTGTAGGGAAAAATCAAGAGGAGCACGACGCAAATTGGAAGAGAAGCTCGGCCTTAGATCTCTCGGAGGTTATCGCGCCTTACATTTATTATAACTTAATAGAAACAGATAACTTCGAACTTTTGAGAAGAGCTTCGTCGGCCTGTTATCGGGTAAAAACGGACAAGTTATTATTTTAGCTATTGGTCGAAAGTGAATTATTATCGTCGATTTAATGGTTTTTATCATCGGCTGGTTTTCGCCTTGTCATCGGTCTCTTATCGGCTTGTTATCGGCGGTTAACCGAAGTGTCATGGATTTTCCAAAGTTTTGTTGTTGTTGTTGTTGTAGCGATAAAGTTGCTCCCCGAAGGCTTTGGGGAGTGTTATCGATGTGATGGTCCTTTGCCGATACAAATCCGGTACGCTCCGGTACTATAGCATCATTAAGGTGCTAGCCGATCATCTCGGGACGATTTTATGTGGCCACATTAAACCTTCAGGCCATCCCTCCTTCCCTACCCCCAAGTTCCATGAGGAGCGGATAGGTGAGGTTGACAATTGGGTTTGGAGAAGCTATATATTGCGCTGGCAACCTGAAAGGTTGCGCTACACAGCCCTTAATATGGTATTTTAGTCGCCTCTTACGACAGGCATACCTACCGCGGTATATTCTGATCCCCTAACCCGGGGGATTTTCCAAAGTTTCAATGGTATCTGCTGGATTGAAAACCAATGAGTCTCGTTAACAAATCGATAACTTGCCGATATTAAATTGGTTACACGATGGCAAAATAGTAATACTCCAATAACAAATTCCACCACTTTTTGTTAAAAAATCTTTAACTTTTGATAGCAAACAGTATGCTGACAACAAAATGATAACGTACCGGTCATATTTTGAAAGTTCCTAGATTCATATTTTTTATAGACAACAAATATGTAACACTTCGAACATAAATCGATAGCTTCGCTTTACCTCGCCAATAACACAGCTATAACAAATTTTTCCTTGCCTTGCATAGTTTCCACATTGTGCTACAATCAGTGGTGCACTTACGCTTACATTATGAATTCCCTCATACAGCATGCCAATGCGCCTAGTCCCCCCATATAATATTCCACTTCCACACAACCTTACGTTTGCATTCTGGATTTCATGACAGTAAACAAAGACGTTGACACATTAAGAAATGCATAAAAAAATCATTTAAAAAGATATTTCGATAGCTTTTCGTTCGGGTCAAGTTCGCGAAGGACTTGACAATATAAATTTCAGAAAACAACCGAAAATGCCGTTTAGTCTTTTAGTTTGAGAAATGCATCACATAAATATTAAGATCAGATTGGTTTTGAAATAGCCTAGAATGGAGGTTGAAGGAAATATTGAGTGAGTAAAATGAAAATCTTTTATGTAGTTTGCAAGTTTTTGGTCACTGTAGGCATGCATTCACATACGTAATTCTTAGTGCAATTATTTGGTACAACACCACACCACAATGTCACACGCACACATACATATGGGCACATTTACTCATGACTTGACGGACACTGAGAGTGATTGCATTCAGTTGGTATTTAGGCCACAACAACTCTACGACAAGTGACAATCGAAAACCGAGAAGAAATAAATATAAACTAGTCAACACAACAACAACACAACAATGATGATGTTTTCGAAGTGCGACTTGATTGTTTGGGAGCGATATGATAGAAATCATGAATTTAGTGTTTGTTAGATGAGGCATTTTCCTCACCATACAAGTAGAATGCACATCCCTTTTACCTCATACATACTTGCATACACACATAACTATTTATAGTTACCTGTCGAATGATAGCGCCTGATGTGGCACGTGATCCAACTAACCTTAATGCGGCAATTCTCTTTTTATTCGAATTTTTTAATTCATCACGTTCACCACTCATTTGAGAAAATTGCCAGACGTGCAGTCATGCCGGGAAGAAGAGAGCTTGAGAAGGAAAAATAACAAACCAAACAACAGGTAACCACTTCTAACCAAATTGAATCGTTTTTCTCCAAATGACTAAAGAGAAGAAGAGAAGACGAAACTTCGCTGTACATTTACGGACAAGAAGTTAAGCCAAATATTGCAGTTGAGCTTTTCAGTGGCGTGCATGCATGCGTTTATATGTGTGTGTGAGGTATTTAATGTAAATATATAGCCAAATGAACTATGCGGAAATGAGGCGTACCACGGAATGAGGCATACCCGGCTATTAAGCTATTAAACAAAAGCCAAATGCATTAAAGTAGCAGTCTTTAACTGGTGTTTTGGTTCTCGCAAGATTCTTGGTGTTGCAAATTTCATAGATCTTTTCTCAACTCGATAACAACATAAAATATAGAAGAGAAATCAATATATCTACATTATTTAATTTACCATGTAATAAAATTTTGGCTTACCTTCCACTACAAGCACATGTGGGGCCCAGGTCTTGTCTTCATTCCAAACTAGACAGCCAAAAAATATGCTCGTAGGCCTCAGAGGGATGAGAAGCTATATTAATTCATATTTTAGATCTCGAGCTTTAATAAATTGCCACATATATACAAAAGTATCAGCTTAATATTTACCCTTTCGCGACGACATTTTGGTGTTATTCTAGATGATGTACAAAATACCTGATCTTTGTTTATTACACTCTGGGCCATGAGTATTGTTACTGGGTCGAAATTTCTTAGTGGGCACTTTAAAATATATCGTCATCAGTTTTCATTGATTATACGGTTTTTAGTCGGTTTGGGAGGTAAAAGACTATCTCCCCAAAATATTTTTGCAAACAATTTTTTTACATAGTTATTAACAGTTAGAGTTTTTGATCATGTTATCATGTATTTCTAAAAAATTATAACTCGTGAACGGTTTATAGAAACTTAACGTTTTCTACATCAAAATTTTCGTCAATTAATATACTTTTGCCATAAATAAATTAATTTTTATAACAAGTTATTATTTTGCTAAAAAAATCTGTTTGTTTTAAATAATTTAAAAATTAATAAAACTTACTCGCCTGCGAGAAAATTTTAACACATTTCATTCAATTCTACAATCCCTTAAAAAATTTTGGTGAAAAAAATCATTATTTTGCATTAGGTCAAAAGTTATACATGTTTTTTGTGACCGACGTTCCTCGCGTTCCTACCTCCGGCGCTAGACGCACACGGTCTTTTGATCAGTATAATCCTCCACAAAAATTTCGGTCACACGATGACTCAGCGCGCGAGCATCAAAATGTGCTCATCTAGCTCTGTGAGGTAGGACGCGGTCACAAAAACATGTATAACTTCTGACGCTAATGCAAATGATGATTTCTTTCACCAATTTTTTACGGATGTAGAGTTGAATGATATGTGTGTTAAAATTTCTCGCAGGCGGAGTTTTATAATTTTTAATTGTTTAAAACAAACAAGATATAGCAAAATAATAGTTGTTATACAATCATTTACTATGCGAAAGGATATAATGGACGAAACATTTTGATGTAGAAACACGTTAAGTTTCAATAACCTGTTCACGAGTTATAATTTTTTAAATAACATGATCAAAACTCTAATTGTTAATAACTATGTACAACAAGTAGGAAGGTGTAGTTCGGGTGTAACAGTCCATTACATACTCCAGTTGGAGCTCTGATGGTGACAGAAGAAGGGAAAATAACCATGTAGGAAAATGACTGTAATCCTGGACATGCGTGGTACAATATGGTACTCAAACGAAAGGTGTTCATGAGTATTTTATGAGGGAGTAGGGCCCTAGTTCTATAGGTGGACGCCGTTTCGAGATATCGCCATAAAGGTGGACAGGGTGACTCTAGAATGTGTTTGTACGATATCGTATCAATTAAGGTATTATGTGGTTTTAAAAGGGAGTGTGGTAGTTGTATAGGTGGTCGCCTTTTCGAGATATCGCCATACGGTGGACCAGGTGACCCTAGAATTTGTTTGTACGATATGGGTATCAATGAAAGGGGTTATGAGCATTTTAAAAGGAGTGTGCTTTTAATTCTATAGGTGGACGCTTTTTGAAATATCGCCATAAAGATGGTACTCAGGGTGACTCTAGATTGCGTTTGTACGATATGGGTATCAATTCAGGTACTTAATGAGGTCTGAGGGAGCGGTGTAGTTGTATATGTGAGGTGCCAGATATCGACCAGAAATGTGGACAGGGTGACCCAGACATCATCGGTTGGATACGCGCTCAATTTTATATATATATAATCCACGAACATGTATCCTCGCATAATTTCAAGGGTGTGTATTGTCAGCCCTGCAGAAAACTTTTTCATTTCATTCTACTTAATAAGGTAGGTGTCACACCATTTTACAAGTTTTTTTCTAAAGTGTTATATTTTTGCGTCAATAACCAATCCCAATACCATGTTTCTTCCTATCGTATTTGATATAGCAATTATAGTGCATTTCTTACGTTCGTCGTTTTTGGTAATTTTCGATATCGAAAGAAGTGGTACCATAGTCCGATTTCGGCGCATTTTTTATACAATACAAGTGAGTTCAGATAGTACGTGAACTGAGTTTAGTAAAGATATATTGATTTTTGCTCAGTTATCGTGTTAACGCCGAGCGGAGACAGACGGTCGACTGTGTATAAAAATGGGCGTGGCTTCAACCGATTTCCGCCCTTTTCAGAAATAGTTATGTCCCAGAATATAAGCCCCTACCAATTCACAAGGATTGGTAAATTTTTGTTCGACTTATGGCATTAAAAATCCTAGACAATTAAATGAAAGGGCGAACACGCCCATTTTGAAATTTTCTTTTATTTTTGCATTTGTGCACCATATCATTACTGGAGTTGAATTTGACATAATTTACTTATATACTGTACAGATATAAAATTTTTTTAATTCATCGCTAATATCCGTCTTTGGTACTGAATTATCAGCCACGCTTTTCCGGTTTTTCGAAATTTTATCGATATCGAAAAAAGTGGCGTGGTTCATTTTGTTCGATATGTTCATTTTAAATAGCGATCTGAGATGAGTGCCCAGGAAGACCTACATACATTTCATCAAGATACTCAATTTTACTCAGTTATCGTGTTACGGACCAGACGACTGACGGACGGACATGGCTCAATCAATTTTTGTCGATCCTGATTTTGATATATGGACATCTATCATCTATCTCGCGTCCTTTATACCTGTACAACCACCCGTTATCCCATCAAAGTTAATATACTCTGTGGCCGGCTCAACTGAGTATAAAAAATTTTTGCAAAATATTTGGGGAGGATCGTTTTTTTTACCTCCAAACCGTTAAAAACCGTGTTAATCATGAACTGTGACGTCTATTTAAAGTGGTCCCACTGAGAAATTTCGACCCTACTATAACTATTACGAAAGCAAACTTTATACCGAAAAGAGGTATTTCTTTTCGTTTTTGTTTATAATAAAACAGAAAATCATGAATAAGCTTTAGGACAACGAACAAAATTTTTTTGTAGTGGTGTTATTTGAGATAAAGGAAATTTAAATTGCACTAAACGACTGACGTGGACGAACTAAGAGAGTAGTAAGTTGGACAGGGTGACAGTAGGTTGATGTACATATGTTTATGTAGCTGATGCAGTAGTTGAGATTGAGTGGTACTAAAGAAACATTTTTACTAAGAAGCGACCGACGGCGACAATATCTGAGCAACATTTGTGTGGAAGTGCAGCGCGGAAATTCAAATTAGGTCATAAAACAGCAAAGTAAAACATCGTACAGTTGTTAATTTAATAATGGTCGAGCCATAATGAAGTTTTCCATATAGATGTTGTAGAATTGAATGAAATGTGTTAAAATTTTCTCGCCGGCGGAGAAGTTTTATTAATTTTTAATTATTTAAAACAAACAGGATTTTTTAGCAAAATAATAATTTGTTATAGAAATCAATTTTTTATGGCAAAGTATATTAATGACGAAAAGTTTTGATGTAGAAAACTTTGAGTTTCGATAAACCGTTCACGAGTTATTAATTTTTTAAAATAACATGATCAAAAACTCTAACTGTTAATAACTAACGTAAAAAACATTTGTTTTGCAAAAATATTTTTGGGAGATCGTCTTTACCTCCAAACCGATTAAAAACCGTATTAATCAATGAAAACTGAGACAATCGTTTTAAAGTGCAACTGAGAAATTTCGAACCCAGTAACGACCTGTGTATCTGTGAAAATTTAAGCTTAAAGAAAAACTCAAATTCATCCAACCATATTAGCTCATAAAATTCGTAACATAGTTCTATGATGTGGCCATATGATACAAATTCTAAGTTGTAACCTCATTATTTCAAGGAAGGAATTCGTTCAGACGTTATACAAAGTTTGTTATAATTGTTTCTGGCATTAAATTAAGAATCAAACTTGGCTCGACGTGGATGTAATTAAATATATGCATATATATGTACATGTGTGCGTTCTTTCAACACTGTTTATCTTTTCCATTTCTTTTATAAATACTCCCTAATACCGCCAAATTTGTCATTCACCATAAGCAGAGACTCAGCCAAACAACCAACATTGGAGTTTCTCGCTTGAAAAGAGCAGACGGATACAAGAACAACTGTTTGCCGATTTATTAATCAGGCAAACATGCAGTAATTTAAAGCGACATGGACAACAGATCTCACGTTCAGGACGATTTTCATTTCCTTGCTCCAACCACTGACACCTGTAATACATACACATACAAATGTTCGTGTTGGCAGTTGCTCATTACGTATACGACACGTTGTACTGAATAATATTTGCAAGCGGCCAACACAACCGACATACGTTCACAGTTCAGGTGACTTTGCTCAGTTTGGTAGGTTAGAATGTGTTATGTACCACTAATTAAGCGCGCAAAATTGTTGGTTATAGCAATGTTCAAATCCCCTCTTCACCCAACGATTTTTGTGACCCACTATTGAAAGTGAAGTGGATTTTCTGTCTATGAACTGTGTTAGCGAATTTTTTTTAATGTTACATCATGTTTTTATTTTTATGTTATGTGAGGCTAGAGAAGGCTTTACCGGCTTTAACTGTAGCACTAACATAATTCGAACGAGGGAAAGCATATGGCAACATCTTTATTTGCGCCACATACGGCTCCATATCAAAGGGGAGCAATTGTGGCACAATAAAAGCTGAATACAGTATTTGCAGTGTTAAAAAAGAAAGATGTGTAAACCTGTTGCAATTTACATTAAATAAAAAATTAATAAAAGTAAGGCGTGATAACCTCCGAAGAGATTTTAGGCCGAGCTTCTCTTCCAATTTGCGTCGTGCTCCTTATAAATTGGCGGGATGGGACCTACTTGTTTTATGCCGACTCTGAACGGCATGTGCAAAGGCAGATGAGTTTTCGTTGTGAGCTTTTTATGACAGAAGTACACTCGGAGTGCTTGCTAAATAACTGCCGAGGGCCTATCCCGCTGATTGATGTGCTTTGCCCAGGGCGTGAACCCAGGACCTTCGATGTGCTAGGCGGAGCACGCTACCATCACACTACAGCGGTCGCAATTTACATTATTTACTGTTTTTGTAAATGCGCTTACATGTCTATGTATGTATATGTGTGCTTGTTAATACAAAGCCGCTTAGACATCCGCTAATAGAAACGTGTTTATAGACTTAGCAGACTATCATCCTTATTTTCAATATTTCTTCGCAATCATTGCGGCGGGTATTATTTTTCAAACTGAGCTTTAATAATCAAAATTGTGTGCACAATATCGAGCACCTTGTTTCGTGAATAATACACAGAAGAGTGATGAAGACGGAGGTGGAAGAAAGAAATAGTAAAGGGAAACACATTTGTAGCGTATTAAATTTTTGAATTTTAAAGATAAATTAGTATGGAGTTTTGGAAAGACAAATTTGTTTAGAAACTGATGAGGGAGATATGAGGGGATCTCTTTTCCTCGCAGAAGGTTAAAATGAGGTAGTAAATGAGTGGGAAGAAAAAAAGAGCAGAGGAAGAGGAAAGGTCGAAGGAATGGAAAAGGAAAGATGGAAGTAAGGAGCATGGCTGTGGAAGGGATAATGTGAACGTCGAAAGAAGGTGGGCGGATGGGTTGGGATGCGTTGGAACAGGAGTTAAAAAAGAAGAGAGTTAGGGGAAATAGGGAGAGGTGAAGAAATAATAGGACTATGGGCGGAACGTATGCACGAGGCAGGGGAAGGAGAGGAGGGGAAAAGAAAAGACCGAAAACAAGTCGATGAGAAGAACAAACAAGAGTAAGCGAAGGAAAAAGCAAGAAGGATTAGAAGAGAAACTAAAGTTTAAGGCGAATTTAAAGAGAAAGAGAACGGGAGAATGACAAAGCAAGGAAAAAACCTAAAAGCTTGGATGAGAGGAAAGGACCGAGAGGGGCAGATGGAAAAAAGGCAGAGAGCGATAGAGGAAAAGGGAAATAAGTTTAAAAACAAGAAGAGGAACAGCGCGTGTAGAGCGCGTAAGAGCTCAGATAAGAAGAACAGGAGAACGCAGATGTAAGGAAATATTTATATACAACGGTTAAAATTACTTTGGGTTAGAGTAAGCCTCAGGAAAGAGATGGAGGTCCTGCAAGTAATACAGGAAAGAAAGTGAAAAAAAAATTTACCATAACAAAACCACGGTGCCTTTTTGATTGACACAAAAGTAAATAGCATACATCCACAGCTGAGTGGAATATGAAACTATCTCGTCGTCAGTTCAATAACACCCTATCTCAGAAAACCCCGCAGAAAGTAAAAAGTCAAATTGTTCGAAACAAATTTAATCAAAAAATTTAACAGAAGCCACTTTAATATTTTAAAGGAACTCTCAGTGCATATTTGCTTTGGTCTCAAACATGTTACCAATAATCTCTACGACTCTATTAAGTAAATGGCAGTAGAAATAAAATTTGAGTATAAAATCAAAATAAAATAAATAAAGTCGAAGCAACAAGAGAATGATAGCAAAATGACTAAATAAAAAAGGAAAGGAACATAACGGAAATAGCTAAGAACCTCATTTCCATATTGATGGTCGTTTTGGCATTTTGTTTTACAGACTCCAAATAGCTGCTATTGCGAATGTCAGAACCAGTGGGAGTATTGAAGTTTTTGTCCGTTTCAACACTTTGCTCATATCTTTTCTACAAACCAGTTTTCAGTAATGCCAATAAACTCTTTCACACAGTCAATCGAATTTTGTTGGTTTTGCTTTTCTACGACATTATTTGTTGGGGTGTCCTGTTGCAAGCAGCGTTTGATTCCCCAACAGTAAACTTTTTCCGAATTAAAACGATAAAGAAAAATAGTTTCGCCATATTGTGTGAATGTTTTTTCAGAGCAGAAAAATATTAAGGATGAGTAAGAAAAGAAAATACTTTTGATTTGACCTTTTTTGTTGCCACTTATTAGCCGCAAGGAATATTATCCTTATGAGAATTGCGTTTAATTTATTTGCTTATTATGCCAAACAAAATCTCATAAGAAAAATATTAAAAATAAAATGTAATCGCGAAAATGAACACAAACTTGTTGGAAATGGGAAATTATAGCAAGAGATATTTTTTGGCGATTTAAAGAATAAAAGTATACAACAAACTGTAATAAATTAACATATGCGAATATATTTTTGTTGAATATTTGTGACATATTTTAGGATTTATTGAGCCATCGATTGTTATGAGCTTAGCATTTTGATCAACTTGCCTTTGATTTATTGAACTGATCTGCTATAAGTCGGCAAAAAAAGGCGAAAAACTTTACACAGACATTCATCTCCCCTGAATAATAACCCTCTAAATACTCACAGAACGGAATATTAATAGATAAAGCAAAAGCGCTGAGTTTAAACCAAAATTTCGTTTTATATAAGTTCGCTTTACACAATATTGGACTCACAAATATCTCATTCTTTCAAACCCTTCCTCTCCTTCTACCCGGTTACCGCTAAAGTCTTTTTTGTACATAGACCTACATGAAGAACATTATTAAACTTTCTACATAATCAGCGTATCTGACACAAACAAGTCCTTTGAGCATTTCTATGTCGGATGTATGTAAGTAAAAGTGTTCAACTAACGCCATCGGAGACCTTTGAAAAGTTGGTTGTAAGCTATTTTCATATACACAAACAAATGCATTGACTCTTAATGGTAAGATTTTACTTTTATTGTTTGTGGTCACCGCAAGGCAGGGAGCCTCACTCCATCTACCCCCATCTAACACACTCACACATAAATGTACGTGCGGGTATAAGGGATTTTAAATTGAATTCGTATAAGTATTAATACTTGTGTTATTTACAGGCTTTCCTTCATAGTCTCTTTACACGGTCTGCTTGTAATCTTTTAAACTAGAAATAACTTTGTATACCAGTGAGCGCTCGTCATATTATTTTCGAATACTGTAGCAATGTGGCGTTTCAAAGTTGGGGGTACAAAACGAAATATGAGGTCCACCACAATTATGACAAAGATAAGTGGATTTTATGGCCTAGATAATTGTGTTAGTCCGAAAGTTTGTCAGTTTGGTTGTACACATCCTGTTTTTAAGTGTACAGTCGTCTTTTCTGAGGTAGTAGTCGAGGAAGGTCCGAGTACTGTAAACTTGCCACAGCGGTAATAGTAAAGCGACTAAGAGCATACTAGTAGCTGAGATGGAGGGTGTTGACGGTATATTGGTGCTTTGCCTGGTCGCACTGGTGGATCCTCCAGGGAGAGTTTACGGCAGAGATGATCGCCATCTTAAATGAGAACAGCGAGGAGTCACCGGTTGCACGGTGGCAGGACTCTGTGGGCGATCCGTTGGATAAGGGGAGGTGCACCATAAAGCCACAACGACAACTCCTACAGCTCACGCATCGGTCTGTGGTCGGGGTAAGGGCTGACGGGAAGCGGCCGGACGGCCATAAGTCGGCATTTGGTCCTCCTAATGGTGGAATTACATACAATTTTCTTTGCTTCTACCGTAAAATATTCAAATATCTCTTTAGGGTGCTAACTGGTATATCAAAACGGGCCGACAATCTGCTAGGTATTCAGCTCAAAGTAATAGTTAGTCAGACGAGTTCTCATTTTCGCTTTGTGTGGAGAAATAATTTTTTTCACGCCCTTGCTCCTTTTTATTTACTTTTTTGCTGCTAATATTTTTTACATTTTTAAATAATTTGTTTGTTGGAACTCGAATTAAACCAATTCCAAAGGGAAAGTTAAACGAAATGTTTTACCAAATATTTGTGTATTTCTGTGCGTGTGACAGTTCAGTAACGTCCTTAATTGTCTTGTTGTACTGCCATAAATTCATTCCAGTGTTAAGTCGTTTAAGCTTAAGCCCATGTTGTGTTTTCAATTATCTTGGAATTCTTGCTATAATACGTACATAAGGACATTTTTTTATGTGCCATTAATCAAGAAGAAAGAAATAATTCAAATTAATGTTCTTAGTACAGAAGGATCTTCAGGCACAAATTTATAAGTTTATAAAATAGTAATTTAATATAAAATATAATAAAACAGTTCTTTTTTTTTATCAAGTAATTTTTTGCCCTTAGAACAAAGATTTCATAAAAGATCATCAAAAAATTTAAGTGAAATGGGTCCTAAAACTTCAAACTTAAGCTCGTAAATATGAAAGACGCTTCCCAAGGCAGTCGGTTCTATGTACCGGAGCGACTCGGGATTTTTCCCGACCAAGGACTGTCATTTCAGTGTAACCCCATTTAATTTGTTGCGTCCCTCCCACAAATTGTCATCCTCCCAGCAGCTCCTTGCAGCGGGACTGCTCCATATTCTCTTGCTCGGGAAGGTATCAATCCAATCCGGGTCCGTCTCCTTACCCCGGTCCTGAGAAATGTTTTGCTGCTCTCGAAAGAATATTTTTAGGACGGTCATACTCTGTTCATTGTGTCTCGTGTAAGGGATGGTTGCATCGGACAGGTTGTTCTGGGCTTGATCCCAAAACCCGACGTCCACGTAACTTTTATAAATCTTTTGTGGCTCCTTGCTGTTCACGTCCAAGGGCGTCCCGTAGTCTACGCCTTAGCGCCCCCTGGGCGGTGCCACATTCCTAGACGGCAACCCCCCGACGGGTTTCATTGCGCCATGTTGCCAGGTCGCAAACCCCAATCTACCGGGTACCCCAATGCTTGCCCAAGGACGCCCAGTCCCAGGGCCACAACAGCAGTTGCGTCCTGGCCTTCCTCAACCCAGGCGTAGTCACCCGTCACTTACTCCCAGAGTGGCGACGTCTCCCCCTATGCACTTCAGAATTCTGTAGTTAAACTGTAATGGACTAACTGGGAAGATCACGGAGATCGTCGATTTCATGAAGCGGCACAACATCCGCATTGCTGCGATTCAAGAGACTAAACTCACAGCAAGATTTGCACTGCAAACTTGTTCTGGGTACAATGTCCACAGAAAAGATCGCATGAGCGGAAATGGAGGCGCCCTCGCGTTTATCATACACCACTCTGTGCAATATCATATATTTGATCCTAGAAATCATCAACATCTACATCCCTCCTGCCACCTGTTGCCCCAGTGGATACCGCCCTAATATTAGCGCCTTACTCACTGGCAACAATCGCATTATCTTAGGCGACTTTAATGCCCATCACGATCTATGGCATTCAAACTTGCGGGCCGACAGTTGAGGTTAGATGTTGGCGGATCAAATAGAAGAAACGACGTTCTGCACAATAAACGGAGACGCCCTCCACACGTATGGTAGGAAGCTGTCACAGTTCGCCGGATATCTCAATCGTGAGCGCAGAACTCGTAAACTGCGTCAATTGGCAGCCGATGGTAACATTGGCGTCCGACCACCTGCCAATACTTATTACGCTCGAGCGTGCCGCCGAATTCATCGTCACAGAAAAAGGCACTTTCATAAACTTTAAAAAAAGGAAAGTGGGACGAATACAAATCTTTCACAGACAACCTCTTTTCTGCCCTCCCTATCCCGACTGATGCCCGCCAAGGGGAGCGTGCTTTCCACAAGGTCATTGAGTCCGCCTCGGTACGTTTCATTCCCGCCGGGAGAATTCCCGAAATTCGTCCCCACTTCTCGGAGGAGGCCGCAAATTTAGCGAGAGAACGTGACCTTATAAGACAGCTCGACCCAGGCGACCCCCAAATAAGGTATATAAACCAACGCATCAGATTGCTTGTGGATGAACACAAGCGGGCGAAATGGGAGGAGCACCTAAGAGGTTGTAATCTCTCTGCCTGTGTGGGTAAACTTTGGTCCACCGATAAAGTGCTGTCGGATTCAAAAAAATGCGCGAACGTTTTCTGCCGTCAATATGTAATGCATTCTACGGTCGACAAAGATAGACAGAGGGCTAACAGACACGCACATAAACATAAATTCAGCGCGTAACCAATTACCATCACCGCCAGAAAGGTTGAAGATGCCATTGGTCACGCTAAACCATCCAAAGCAGTGGGCCCAGACGGAATAGGCATGCCGATGCTTAAAAGCCTAGGGAAAGAGGGTTTGAAATACTTAGCACATGTCTTCAACCTGTCTCTTTCCACCTTTGTCATACCCGAAAAATGGAAAATGGCCAAGGTGGTCCCGCTACTAGAGCCTGGGAAACCAGCTAACATAGGAGAGTCGTATCGTCCGATATTTCTCCTATCGCCAGTAGCAAAGACGCTTGAAGCCATTTTGCTCCCCTACTTCCAAGCAAATTTGCAGCTAGCCTGTCAGCAGCATGGCTTCAGAAAACCCCATAGCACCACCACCGCGCTAAATGCCATTAGCACCCAGATAAATTGCGGTTTAAATCAAAACCCCCACCATAGAACAGTACTCGTAGCGCTAGACCTATCAAAAGCTTTAGATACTGTCAACCATGGCTCGTTACTGCAAGACCTGGAAGGGTCTACCCCATGTCTTAAAAGGTTGACCGCAAATTATCTGGGTGGTCGGCAGGCATCGGTGCAATTTAGAAACGAAAACATCAAAACCAAGAAGAATTAAACAAGGGGTGCCACAGGGTGATGTCCTACCCCACTTTTGTTTCATTTCTACATATCTAAGCTACCTTCACCACCAGAAGGAGTCACTATCGTTTCATACGCCGATGACTGTACAATAATGGCCACAGGCCCAGGCCCACAGATCGATGAGCTCTGCAACAGAATAAGCGACTACCTCCCTGATCTCTCCAGTTTTTTCGCCTCGCGAAACCTGGCATTATCACCGACTAAATCTTCCGCGACCTTATTTACAACATGGACGTCCCAAATGTCGACCATTTTGAACATCCACGTCGATGGCACTACGCTACCGACTGTCCTACACCCCAAAATCTTGGGTGTGACGTTTGATCAGGATCTACATTTTTGTCAGCACGCAGCCGCAATTGTTCGGAAAATCTAGAGCCGTAATAAAATCCTCAAATCCCTTGCTGGCAGAACCTGGGGAAAAGATAAAGAAACGCAATTGGCCAGCCGTTTACGTGCTACGCGTCCCACATATGGTCGCCAAGCCTAAAAATTACCCACTGGAAGAAGCTACAGGCCTGCCAAAATACTGCTCTCAGAATCGCCACGGGCTGTCTTCTTATGTCCCCAGAACACTATCTACATAATGAGGCGAGAATACTCCCCATCAGGGAGAGAAATGAGAATACCCAGAAACCTGGGCATCCAAACAGACATCTGATTGATGAGCCAACACCGCCTAGGGGCTTAAGGAGTCATCTCCGTAAGCATTTTGAGGAAATACGGCACCTGAGAACCCAGCCGTATGAAGCAAAAAAACACAAGCATGTCCTTGGTGAACTCCACAAACAGGCGTCGGACCTTTATGCCGGGAATTGCCCGGTGAATCCAGTACTCAAAGAAAAGTCCCGAAACTTGTGGAAGAGGAACGCTTACTCCCCAGGGAAACGCGTGTCACTCTTGCTCAACTTCGTTCTGGATACTGTAACAGGTTAAACTCTTACCTATCCAGAATCAACCCCCGACATACAAAATGTATGCCCCGCTTGCAATGTGTCCCCACATGACACCAACCATCTCTTTAATTGTAATGTGGAACCAACGCCTCTAACACCCCTTTCCTTATGGTCCACCCCTGTTGAAACGGCAAGTTTCCTTGGACTCCCGTTAGAGGATATTGATGACAATTTGTGATCGGTCGCGGCTGTTATGTGGGGCGAAGCACTGCTACAACAACAACAACAACATGAAAGACTAATTTGAAACAATTAGGACAGATTAACCTTGCAGACTGCAAAGTTCTTCTGATCAAATGAATCAAGGATGAAGGCCAGAGGGGATTCAAAGGATTGATAAGCGCAATACAAAGCTTTATAGCTTTAAAGCTTCCGCAACCCAATTATCAACCTCACCTACGCGAGGGGAATCCTGTTACAAATATGAGTGTATCATACACATATTTAGCAGACGAGGCTCTGGCGACTCCAACTTCCTCATGGAACTAGGCGGTGGTCATATCGATCCCGAGATGGTCGGGCTAGTACCTTAATGGTGCTTATTTCCCGGAACGTACCGGATCTATATCCGGCAAGGACCATCAGCATCGATAACACTCATCCCAAAGCCATGTTACAGGGAGTAATAATTTAGCAGCTACGCTCCAAGGAAGAAATGTGCATACCTTATTTTGCGGAAATAGGATCCATTATGGATATGAATTGCTACAGAGACAGTGAGGCTGCTTTTAAAAACGCATAAGGCACCGAACAAGTAGTGCCGATATTTATTTGCTCATTTAGTTAGTCTAAGGACCGTTCTATCATGTGAACTTAAACGTTTGTTTGCCCTGTAAACACAAGTTTTCTTCACAAAGAATTCCTTTATCGGACGGAAAAACCTTAAAGTTGGCATGAAAAACGGCCATTAGTCTTTTAAAAGTAGGTTTTATACTGTCTGTCACTTTTTTCATGTCTCTCTCATGCATCGCTTCATATTCACAAAGGCTAGTACCTTTAACACAAACAGTTTACCATGGCTACATGTTTCTACATAAAGTAGACTTTTATAATGTTCGACTAGAACAAAAGATTATATTGCGCCGCTCTGTAGTCCGGAATGATAGGCGCTACAAGGGAGCAAACGAGGTCACAACGCAACCGTTTAGAGATGATCTAAAGATTGACGCCGATTTGGAGAAACAAGGAAGATACATTTTTCCTGCACTGCTTCTCCCAAGTCAGTTAAGGTCTCCCCTTTACTCCGCTTCCCCTTACTCCGCTTCGTATGAAATACTCTCTATAGCGAAGCGTCCTCGTCCATTTGAATAACTTGACCTTGGGTGCGAAACTTTGAGCTATTATTCGCTACAGTTCATCATAATACCTACTTTGATTCTCGTGATTGGCAATGCGGACACGGCCGTAAATATTCCTTTTCTCTCGAACACTCCATTGAATAGTTCCCGAGACTGTCGGGCCTGTACCTCAATGGTGCTTGTTACACAAACGTAGCGGATATATATCCGGCAAAGGATCATCGGCATTGATAGCATTTCCAAAAACCTTCGGGGAGTGTCTTTCTTGCTGCAATAACAACAATAACAGAGATTCAACCGGTGTATTTCAACCGGAGTTTTTTGTTGTCCAGAAGGCACGTAAAGTATTAATGGATACAAGTAGCACCATCAACAGGGTACCCATCTGAGGTTAATTAAAGCATGGGACGAGAGTGGCAATATGCAACTTCCTGAACATATCACTAAAGAGCTCTAGTTAGGACAAGAACTATACATATATTAATGCAAAATGCACTTACAAATATGTATTAAATAACTTCTTAAAACAATTCGTCAGCTGAATCTTTCGATCTAAGCCTTTGGCAGACTGCATCCTTATGGCTGAAGTCTTTCAACCCGAGTAAAATGATTCAGCTCACACGCAATGTCCCGTTGCACAGCACACAGCAATATTTTGCCAACATTCAGCCTACATATCACTGATGTTTTTTAAGAATCAATGCGAAAATAATTTCTTTGAAACAGCAAACAATCTCTTATTTATTACGTATACGCCCTGGGGTACCAGATGCCCGCAGAGAAAATTGGCTAAAAACGAGAAAGCGAGAAAAAAATTTTCAAGCTGATGTTTTTTGTCGTTTCTATTTAATTTCTCTCTTGCTGCATGAAGACAACAAGAAAGAACAAGTAAGGAAGGTTAAGTTCGGGTGTAACCGAACATTACATATTCAGTGAGAGTTATGGTGACAACATAAGGGAAAATAACCATGTAGGAAAATGAACCGAGGAAACCCTGGAATGTGTTTGTATGACATGTGTATAAAATGAAAGGTGTTAATGAGTATTTTAAAAGGGAGTGATTCTTAGTTCCATAGGAGGACGCCGTTTCGAGATATCGCCATAAAGGTGGACCCAGGGGTGACTCTAGAATGCGTTTGTACAATATGGGTATCAAACGAAAGGGGTTAATGGGTATTTTAAAAGGGAGTGGCCCTTAGTTGTATATATTTGAAGGCGTTTTCGAGATATCGACCAAAATGTGGACCAGGGTGACCCAGAACATCATCTGTCGGGTACCGCTAATTTATTTATATATGTAATACCATGAACAGTATTCCTTCCAAGATTCCAAGGGCTTTTGATTTCGCCCTGCAAAACATTTTCATTTTCTTCTACTTAATATGGTGGCGTCACACACATTTTGCAAAGTTTTTTTCTAAAGTTATATTTTGCGTCAATAAACCAATCCAATTACCATGTTCATCCCATTTTTTCATATTTGGTATAGAATTATGGCATTTTTTTCAGTTTCGTAATTTTCGATATCGAAAAAGTGAGGCGTGGTCATAGTCCGATTTCGTCCATTTTAAATAGCGATCTGAGATGAGTGCTTAGGAACATACATACCAAATTTCATCAAGACACCTCAAAATTTACTCAAGTTATCGTCTTAACGGACGGACGGACGGGCATGGCTCAATCAAATTTGTTTTCGATCCTGATGATTTTGATATATGGAGTCTATATCTATCTCGATTCTTTTATACCTGTATAACCAACCGTTATCCAATCAAAGTTAATATACTCTGTGAGCTCTGCTCAACTGAGTATAAAAAAAGCCATCAGCAAATATCAATTCTTCCTAGCAGTCAAGCAGAGCGTTGCGTTTTGCTTCTTTCTGTATGTACTCAGTTCTAATTGACATAAACATTTTTCCAGTGCTCATCATAGCTTGATATTGTTGCTAAAAATATATTATGAAGTGGTTTTTTATGCAACAATAAAAATTATTTGTATTATTATATGGCTTACTTTGAAAAAATTGCTTTTAAAGATTTTTATTGGTAAGTAAATATGTTACAAAAACACAAATTGAGTAATGCAATTATTTTATATTAATACCGTTAGCAAGGCCTCATTTTGAGTTTTTCCTATTTTGTTTGAATGATGTTAGTTTTATCTTTTCTTTAAGAAGCACTTACACATTCACCATTTATACAAGAAGCTAATGACTTTTTTACTTTGCCTTTTCCGCTTTTCCGCACTTTACATACTTTGGCATTGTGCCTCTTGCTAATTCTCCCTGAGTGTCATTAGAGCGAGTTTTTAAACAACTTGAAGGAATTCTTGAGTTTCGGATAATTATGTCGCTTCACAGCCTCGTTTTTTGCCCGCCAACGCCAGCCAAGTCTCATAGTTTTGCACACATAATTTATTAAAATTATCTTGTCATGTATAATAATTACGAATGCTGGAAATTATGATAGAGCCATTAAAGTGTCATAAGTTTTTGAGTGGACATATTATTTCATACATTTTATAGTTAATAGTTTTCTTGTTCAGTTTTATTCACGTTACAGTGGTGCTGTTTTGGAAGAATTTCATTTTGGCTTCCAAAAATAGTCTTGCATACATATCGATTATAAATGTAGTTATGTTTGTACAAATACATGCAAGCATGAAAAAATTTGTGCGACATATTTATTATTTATTATTGCAATGAGTGTAAAATTAATTGCAAAATGTATCAGCTTCTAGGATATTATTCTGTCTATTGACCCATAATAAACAGTTATGCTAATTACAGTTTGCCTAGGCAACAGTGTGCCATTTATTAATGTACATACCGTATATATTTCCATAAATGCATGCAAACATATGAAGAAAATTATGAATATGTTTTTATAAGGTTATAGCATCCATGCTCGCTCTTAACCCTAATTGCGCCCTCGCTGTTTAGATATTCTTTTCAGCATCAGGCTAAATAAGTCGCGCGATATAGAGTCGCCTTGTCGGAAGCCTCTTTTGGTCATAAAGTGCCCAGGGATCTCCTTCTAATCTTGTGCAGCTAATGCTATTTCTGAAGGTTATTTGATGATCTTGTTAATTGATGCCAGCCCAGAAATTTAATGGAGAATTGCTTTCAATCCATACAATTTTAAAACTTTTGTGTAAAATGATTAAAATGATGATGTTCCCAGCGTTCGGAAGTTTTATAAAAAAATGTATCCACGAACTTGTTCAACTTTTGGGCGCTTCTCGACATTGTGCATTCCCTCCGAGGCATTTTTTGCCTTTAAAAAACGAAAACAACACAATACCAAACCAAACAGTTACAAGAAGCAGAAATAAAAGATTCTGAAATATTTTTGTGTTGCTTTGACATTGGCGCTGCGTTTCCTGTGGATAGAGAAAATGGCAAGCAAGACGTAAACTTCAAATTCGAATTCACCAGCCATACGTTGAAACCTATTTATATATAAATACTAGTAGACCCGGCAGACGTTGTTCTGCCCTAAATTTAGCCCATCTGCATACATTTTAATAAGCTTTTTCCATCTAACTTTGCCTTCCCCCTCTTCACTTTTTCCTAATCCTTTCACTCACTCCTCCCTCCGTCTTTTTCGCTTCATCTCTATCCATCTTCGTCTCATTCTATCACTTTCTCAGTCTCCTTCTCTCTTTTATCTTCTCTCAGGGTAATATAGGCAAATTTATATACCAATTGTGGGTATTAAGTATTAATTCACGTCTTTATTTCGGCTTCGCATGCATATTTATCAGTTTTGCCAGGTTGATGCGACTAAATCGAATATCACAATGAAAATTAGTTTAGAGCTCTCAGCAACAGCTTTCATTTGATATCCATATTAATAGTAATAATAATACCCAACGGATTAATACCCTCCAAAGCCTGCCCGACTGGCGCGAGGGGCGCATCCGCATGACGCACGGATTTGTTTTTGTTTTTGCCGAGTTGTTGATAGGCGGAGGTTTGTCAAGCGTCGAGATCTAAAACTGCTCAGCTACAGAATAAAAATCATCAGCTGAGTACTATACATAACAGTTAGAAATTACATAACAGTTAGAAATTATACTTATACATACTACATTGTTAAATTACAGAACATTTTTAGTTTATTCGATTGTTTTATTTTTTTTTGTTTTCTTTGTTACGAGTTAAGATAGGATAAGACAGTTTTCTTTATGGTAAAAAGTGAATCCGTTATATCAAATGAATTAGAATGATTGTTAAAATGATGACACAAACACCGAAAAGGTTCACTCAATTCGAAGTTAGTTCTACACTGCCTCAAAAGAAGAGGTTTGTAATGTCTTGACACTCGTGATGGGACGTTAAAGTTTACTTCGTTTAAAAGAATTGGACTAGAAATCAATCCATTCAGGAGCTTTGTCATAAATATAACGCCTAGCATTTCTCTACGACCAACACATTCTAGGGGTATCCGGGTCCACATTTTGGCTTATATCTCGAGACCCTAGTCACCCAGCGGTATAATATATTACTCTATACGAAAGCACTCATTAACAGCTTTCATTTGATATCCATATCCTATAAAAACATTCTAGGGGAAGCCGGTCCACGCTTCGACCTATATCTCGAGACCCTGTTCGTCGATCTCAATCAAACCTATGTAATAACCACCGCGTGAGGTATACGCAACTTGTGTGAAAGTTTGAATAAAATCGACCAACACATTTCTTCAAACACCGGCGACCAACTAACACACATTTAAGCCTTTCTTTTTATATATATAGATTTTTATTTTTCACAATTCACTATAATATTAAAACGAAATTTAAATATTCGGCGCTTTTCAAATTCGGCTTAAAAATTTCATATGGAACAACTAAAGACTTAGTACATCTAAAATGTCTTAGCACCTCTAAATCGCGGGCCCCCCAGAAACCCCGGGCCCGGGGGTAATCCCCCATCCCCCCGTATCGTAGGGCCTGGGATGTGCTATACTTGATATCATTCGCTATAATATTTTTTAGTGATAAGCACGTTGTTTAATTAAACACCAACCAATTACACGGAAGTATATTCCACCTGAAAATATGAGTGCCGGTGTGTATACGTAACATTTTATTATTACGTATAAACATATGAAAAAATTTGCAATAAAATAATATTCCGACTATAACTAAGATATAGCCTATCCTATATTTCAAGTTAGATCAAACTACACACAGGGTGCAAAATAAATTCAAATCGGTTCAGTAGTTTATGAGTCCATCACGGACAAACAATGTGACACGTGATTTTTGTATATAAGGATGTCACAACGCAAACTTTTCAACTCCTTTGTTGGATGTAAAGTTTGACCGATTTCGGTGAAATAGGCACCAAGCTGTAGGAAATGGGGTTTTCAGTGCATAGAGGGTATGTAGTTTCGTTATGTTAGGAGGCATGGAGAATAGTGTAAGATCTATTGTACCAGTGGGAAAAACTGGGAACCATGGAAAAGGGGGTGTGATACCTTCCATAAAAAATTTTTTTTCCTTTTCATATTTCTCCTGAGCATAGCTGCCAATTTTATTAATGTCAAAGTTTTACCGAAAATTGGGATATGATGAAAAAGGTGGTGTGGCACCTTCCCATACAAATTCAAATTTTAACAAGTATTTATTCGTTACCTCGCAATCTTTATCGCTGTATTCGCTGGATGTTAAAAAAGTGGGAAGTATTGCACAAGAAAGTATGCACCTATTGAATTATTTTGCCAAAAAAATAAATAAAATTTTAGGAATTGTATAAATAACTTCGGTTAAGGACCCCGCCGACTTTTATATAAAAGGTTTTTAAAAAGGTCGTGGACGAATAAAATAAGCTATATCTTTGCAAAAAAGCGTTATATCAATGGTATTTCATTTCCGAAGTGGATTTATAACAGTAAATAGGAAAAACTTGGTCGTGGCGGCGGTGCCTTTATGACTGAGCAATTTTCTGTTTCGGAAGCCATAACTCGAATAAAATTTATATATCGTAATGAAATTGTGTACAAATATTTTCCTTATAGCAGAAAAACATTTCTATTAAAAATAGACCGAATCGGTTAAAGACCACGGCAAATAGATATAAAACAAGTTTAAAAGGTCGCAGACTGCTAAACTATAACTTAGCAAAAAATAGTTTTGAATCAAGGATATTTCATTTATCAGCTTTTATTGTAAGACGAAATGGGGAGACATTTTTTTTAACTGGCGGGGGCACGAGTTATGTAGAAAAGTAATTTATCTGAAATGAAATGTAAAATTAAAGTTCACGCTGAGTATATAATGTACGGTTACACCCGAACTTAGACACATTTACTTGTTAGCTTTGGCCTAGAGGTAGGATATATTTCAAGGCTAAAATTTCAAAAGCCGATTATATAAGAAACAAGTAAGGAAGGCTAAGTTCGGGTGTAACCGAACATTACATACTCAGTTGAGAGCTATGGAGACAAAGTAAGGGAAAATCACCATGTAGGAAAATGAACCTAGGGTAACCCTGGAATGTGTTTGTATGACATGTGTATCAAATGGAAGGTATTAAAGAGTATTTTAAGAGGGAGTGGGCCATATTTCTATAGGTGGACGCCATTTAGGGATATCGTCATAAAGGTGGACCAGGGCTGACTCTAGAATTTGTTTGTACAATATGGGTGTCAAAATAAAGGTATTAATAAGAATTTAAAAGGGAGTGGTGGTAGTTGTATATGTGAAGACGTTTTCGAGATTTCGACCAAAATGTGGACCAGGGTGACCCAGAACATCATCTGTCGGGTACCGCTAATTTATTTATATATGTAATACCACGAAACAGTATTCCTTCTATGATTCCAAGGGCTTTTGATTTCGCCCTGCAGAACTTTTCATTTTCTTCTATTTAATATGGTAGGTGTCACACCCATTTTAGAAAGTTTTTTTCTAAAGTTATATTTTGCGTCAATAAACTAATCCAAATACCATGTTTCATCCCTTTTTTCGTATTTGTATAGAATTATGGAATTTTTTCGTTTTTCGTAATTTCGATATCGAAAAAGTGGGCGTGGTCATGTCCGATTTCGGCCATTTTTTATACCAATACAAGTGAGTTCAGATAAGTACGTGAACTGAGTTTAGTAAAGATATATCGATTTTTTCTCAAGTTATCGTGTTAACGGCGAGCGGAAGGACAGACGGTCGACTGTGTATAAAAACTGGGCGTAGCTTCAACCGATTTCGCCCTTTTTCACAGAAATAAGTTACCGTACCAGAATCTAAGCCCCTATCACAAGGATTGGGAAATTTTTGTTCGACTTAGGGCATTAAAAGTATCCTAGACAAATTAATGAAAAAGGGCGGAGCCACGCCCATTTTGAAATTTTCTTTTATTTGCATTTTGTTGCACCATATCATTACTGGAGTTGAATGTTGACATAATTTACTTGTATACTGATACTGTAAAGATATTAAAACTAATTTGACTTAAAAAAATTTTTTTTAAAAGTGGGCGTGGTCGTTCTCCGATTTTACTAATTTTATTAAGCATACATATAGTAATAGGAATAACGTTCCTGCCAAATTTCATCATGATATCTTCAACGACTGCCAAATTATAGCTTGAAAAACTTCTAAATTACCTTCTTTTAAAAGTGGGCGGTGCCACGCCCATTGTCCAAAATTTTACAAGTTTTCTATTCCGCGTCATAAGTTCAACTCACCTACCAAATTTCATCGCTTTATCCGTCTTGGTAATGAATTATCGCCTTTTTTTCCATTTTTCGAAATTTTCGATATCAAAAAAGTGGGCGTGTTATAGTCCGATATCGTTCATTTTAAACAGCGATCTGAGATGAGTGCCCAGGAACCGACATACCAAATTTCATCAAGATACTTCAAAATTTACTGAAGTTATCGTGTTAACGGACGGACGGACGGACGGACGGACATGGCTCATTCAAATTTTTTTTCGATACTGATGATACTTTGATATATGGAAGTCTATATCTATCTCGATTCCTTTATACCTGTACAACAACCGTTATCCAATCAAAGTTAATATACTCTGTGAGCTCTGCTCAACTGAGTATAAAAAATGTTTCGGTGCAATATTTAAATAAACAGATAAAATAGTACAGTTAAAACTAAAATCTTTTGATGAAGACTTCAAACCACGTATTTCCCGAAATGAACAGATCACATCAAATACATCATATCAAATAACATCAGATATACTCACCAAATTTAGCGGATGCTTTTATTCAAATAGCCTGTGGGATTGAAGCAAATTGATGACGCAAAAACTCATCTGCTAATCGATAGGCTTAGAAAAGTATTTGTGAGAAGCATTCGTTGAAACACTTGTGTTTTTAAATAAGCTTCTAACTGCTGTTTTGCTTCAATTAAAAATTGATCTTGCTTATGTTTCTTCCTTATGAGAGATCAAGTCAAAATATTATAAAATTTGGTGTTCTCACTTTTGCAAGTTTTGCTTATAATTAAAGCTAAGAAATTGCTTTCTCACAAATTTAAATTAACATTTGTGAGTTTATAAGTTATAAAAAAAAACATGTCCCGCACTTTTGCGTATAGCAATTAAACATTTAGCAAATCTGATTCTTAGTTGCATCATAAGGGAACACATCAGAGAGCAAGATTTTTGGAAGCGCTTCGTTCACTTTAACTTTTTATACTCAATATTTGATGAAAATAAATCACAAAAATTCACTTTAAATTTATTTTAAAATATTAAATCAATAGAATATTAAAACCAAAGTTTAAACAGAATTTAAAAATTTTAGGACATTTGTTTAAATGTTGAAATGCAGTTTGTATTTGCCGATTATTGTTTCCAAAAATATAAAAATGTATTCAAACCGCAGTCTAAATTGAATTCAAATGTAAAATTTATCAACTCACTAAAATATCTAGAATTTTTTCACGCTTTCCTTCTATTTTGTGATTTTTATTGATTTCGCTCCAATAACACATTATAATTAACCGCAATATTACCATACAATTCAAAAAAGTTGTTGCTTATGACATTCTAGCAAACGCAACAGTTGGTGTTGTTATTGTTTAAGATATTTTTTTGGTTTCCATTTTGCTTAATTGGCCGACGCTGCAAATGCTTTGATAACGCATTTACTTTGCGGTTTTGATTTTACTTGAGCGCACAAGTACACACAGATTCAACCGGCATTTGGCCTTTATCTATTACAATTTTTGTTTTTGTTTTCCATTAAATTTCTTCAAAGGTTTCCTTAATGTTGCTCACACTGCCAATTGTTGCACTTCACTGTGAGTTTATGGCTCAGCGACATTGGCTCTTTGTCCATTTCTTACTTTTCCGAAACTTCAAGCACGCGCGCCAAACATTGAACTGATGCTAAACCAAAAAGCGCTGCTGCTTTTATAGCCGTCAGCCGTTATCGGAGCAAAATCATTTTCCACTGACGAATGTGCAGTTTTTGCTTTGGTAATTTCTCTTTGGTATTTGCGCCTGCGCGGATAAAATGCAAATATTTGCCGGCTTTTCAACTTCCGCTTTAAGCGCTTCGTTTTGTATTGTTTTGTGTGTACTTTGCTGTTTTCCACAGTTTTTCTTCCTTTTCGTTGCTTGGCTGGTATGTCGCCTACATTGGGGCTTGACGGTGTTCGCGCCTCTTTGTTGATTTGTTTACATTTTTCATAAGCTTTCATTAGCATGTTGGAGCACGTGCTTAACCATATGCTCGTGCTGCTGCAGGCGTTAAGCCTCTAAGTAAAATAGGTGGAGCACATACTTGCTAAACTTAAACCGCACTTATCTGACGCCCTTCTTATGTGGCGTGGCGTGCCTCCTGGGCCTGTGGCATCAGCCTTTCGCTCACTTCGCGCGCTCGTACACACATACACACAAAGACACACTTATGCATATATTTGAAATATGCATACGGACAACAGTTTGCATTGAGCTGCATACTCATGTGATTATAGCCCCTGCTTGTTGTCGTACTTACGCCCCAACAACCACTTCTAACGTACTATGCCTGCTGAGCTTTTAATTGAATTGCGGGCAGGAAAATAAATTCATAAGAAAAATCGGGTTTCATGTGAAAGCGGTTGGCAGGAGCGCAGAAATTTAGAAAGTGGGGTGTGTTTAGGTAGCTGTTGTTGTTTATTATTACATTTCTCTCCACGTCCCTTTCAACAGTCTGTGTTACCTTTAAACTCAACTGCAAAGCAAAATCGGATCCCTGCCTATTTTGTGTTTGTGTTTTGTCAAAAGTGTTGCTGATGCTTCTTGAAAAACAGTAACGAATGTGTTTTGGTTTAGAAATTCTTGACGTGCAATAAATTCGTTTAGGTGCTGTTTTTGCCGCTTTGTGTTTGCGTTGTTGAACATTTTGACTGTCGCACTTTTTTGACATTCTCTGCAACTAAAATTTATATGAATGCTTTTTGTAGTAAACTGAGGATAGATGCCATTAGGATTTTGATTTTTTACTAAAGCACTGAAGTTACTTTGTTGCAAAACATAAAAAAGAAATATTAAAAGTTTGTATAAGATTACACTGTGTTTACTTAATGCGCTAGTCTGCGGTAGTCGGAACTAGTGGGATTCGCTGCACGGTAGTAACGAATTTTAAATAACTCAAACCCTATGCGACAGTGAGAAGTTAAAGCTGACTTTGGCATAGTCTGGAAAGTGAAGGGGAGGTGGCCTGATTATTGGTGCAGATGCGAATCCACTCCAAAGAAACTGGGATAGATCGGTTACTATGTTACTAGTGAAGTAAGCATTTACTTACTTTTATCCAATACGAGGAGATCGTGTAAACAATAGAGGAAAATAGTGAATTTCTGTTCTGCTAAAAGGGAGATGGTTTCTGTCTAGGTTATCCAACTAGGGAGCTGATGACTTGGTTATCGACGGGTAGCTTTCTTGCCGAGTACTTTTTTATGATCACAAATAAATTTTGTTTTCAGTTAATAAAGTACGCTCTATTTTAGGAAATCTTAGAGTCAAGAACCGGCACCCTGGTGTGCAATTATCAGTTGCCTGCCGGGCCTCTCTGCTGTTCCGACTTGTCATAGAACTGCGATAGATGCACTTCTGGAAAATTGGCCCAGGAACTTGTCTTAAGGAATCCTGGCCTTTCTATACTAAAACCTTGTGTATGGTGGCTGCGCGATGAGTAGCATGGAATCACTGACTTCAACCTCCTCCCTGTACAGATCGAGTTTCTACTCTATATTACGATGGATGAGCACAATACAGCATGGCTCTTTGGTACCAATCACAGTAAAGGCAAGACCTGGACTTGTATCTATCTTCAAATATCTCATTACTCGTAAGACTGGCTCTTTTTAGCTGAAGGATTGATAGATATTTATACGGATGAAAACTTAACTGGCCACCTGAGTGTATTCCCGAGTTACAAGGTTTAATTCAATCAACGACAAAGAAACCATCAAAATCGACTAACTCTCACAAAAACTAGAAACTAACGCTAGAAAAAGAAGGAGAAGAAAATTTCTAAGCAATTTTATATGTTTTTGTTACTTCAATATAACTTTATGAATCCTGTGCGGCCACTGGAAAAAATTCTCTCGCAAAAGGTGCTTAAACTTTCTAAGCAAATATAAATATATTACTTAATATCGCTTAAAGCTGTGAAAGTGTGGGTAGGGTGATTGCCAATCATAACTGGTTCAAATACCTTAGCTAGTAGCAACAAAACTCCTCAGAAAATTTTCAAAAATCGATGTTGCTCTGCTGGTTGGGAAGCCCATCGAGTGTATTTCTTCTATGAATGATTTTTTCAAAAATCTGCCTGAGCAGACGATGCACGGAAAAACTGTAGAAAAGTTTTGAAGGGACACCTGTAATTGGAAGAGAACACTGGCCTTATACTCCTGGATGTTTTGTGTAGTAAAATTATTGTAAGACTATATTTAATTTTTTTTGACTACATAACCAAATATTTTGCTGAAAACTCCAAATAGTGGAAAAGCGGTTCTAGCTAAAACTGAAGTAGTCCAAAGAGAGTAAAAGCTAAAGGGCAAAAAACATAACATATTTTGTACTTTTTTTGTAAAGACTTAAACATATTTACACATAAGAGTTTTACTCGTAATCGCCGTTTTGTTTTATTTGAATGCTACGCACAAGGCACTTAATAACTCTGTGCCCTGGAGCTCAACACCTGTTGTACAAGCACTTCTACTTATTGTTGTTATTGTTAAATATTATTCATGCGCGTTGTATTCGCACACGCAGTCTTTTGATCCTTTGCAGCCAGAGCACACCTTTTGTATTCACCAATTGGCGCATGACAACAAACAACGAAATTGCAATAACAGAATTACGGTTTATATTTATAAACTTTGTTGTTGCATTTTGTTAACCCCCATCGCAAGCTGAGCAGGAAAAGGTATGCAGCACTCGTATGTAGCACATGCGTATGTATATTATGTATATGTCAACAGCAACAATAGCACTGAGAATACTGCCAACAGAAAAGTTGGCTAAGTTAGCTGTCAACCGGGACAGTGATTTATGGTATTTGAGTTAAGCATGAGAAGGTTAATTTTATCCCTTTAGTGGCTTAAGGCATCTGGAGTGGAGATCAGAGTGCAGCACCGAAGTCAATTTAATGGGATATCAAAGATAAGGTGACGCCACGCAAAGCAAGCAGCGCCGGCGCCGAGCATGAATGTTACTTAATTCAGACCATTCAACCCGAAAGACGTAATCAAACTTTGTAAGTGCTATAAATTTTGAAATAATATATGCACTAATGGAAATCAACTTTGTGTAGTAGGATTTTTTTGTTTGCGGAGAAAACAGTGATGCACTTTATGATTAAATTTGGTAAATGAAAACGTGTTCGCATCTATGTACAACAACTAAAACAATACCATTATCAAAGGCGCTATTAACACAAAGCAAATATTCCCTTTTGACTTACATGGCGTATACGTAACTTTGTATATTACATACATACTGCATATCTGGAAGATACATTTGGCTGTCCGTTTTATATTGAAAAATCATGGTATGAAATGCTTTAAGATTAATAAGCCACATACGCAGCAGAAATAAGAAGGGACAACTGATTCGATTTTACAGCGGTAATCTCCTCAAGACTGCACTCCAACACAGGTCATTCTGTAGACGGCCTTTAACGAACTCGATCAAAGTTTGCTTGTTATTATTTTTCTCATTTAATGAAATTAATTATTGCTTAGTACTGCCACGGTGCATCAGTTTGGTCATCCGCAGTATGGCGTAGTGACTAACAACTATTGAATATAATTGGTAGGCGTTCTTAACAATAAAAACGGCGATGGTATGAACCTTTTAATACGAGGTTGCCGGTGCCTTAGACTGCCATGTTGTATACAAACTGTTAAGCTGTGATACATAAAATTTTGGAATGAATATCCACTTGTTTACAAACACCCATAGGTTAAAGGACAAGAGGGACGAACAAATGAAAGAGTCTATTTAGACTGACATTTTGAGCGCTGAACTAAAAGCTAGAAAATTGTATACGATTGTCTGAGTATCAAAGAGAACAGGAATCTAACGATCAGATCAGATTGCGATGTATCGTAACATGTGACCTCAGCACTATATTTAGTTTTCGTTGTCAATACGCTAGCTTATGCCTTCCGTGACAATCGGACGATCGTTTACAATTTGTTTACAATTTCTTACATTTTCAAAATATGTTCGAATAAATAAAAGTCTTTGGAAAAACCAGCATACAGACTGCTGAGTGGAATATACCCTATCCTTGCTTCCGTTTCGAAAACGCTCAATTTTTGAATTACGTCCTGTAGTATCTAGTAATATTAGATTTATATAGCACTCTCAGAAATATGTGTCCTAAATACGAAAATTAAATAAATCAGTTGGCTGTGTAATATTTGAAGAGAGAAGATGTGTATGAGATTTAGTAAAATATTAAGGGATAGATCCGTAAATTTAAGATCTAAGGATCTATCTCTTAATATTTTATTAAATCTCAAACACGTCTTGTCTCTTCAAATATTACACAGCCAACTGATTTATTTAATTTTCATATTTCTGAGAGTGCTATATAAATCTAATATTACTAGATACTACATTACTCTTTTCTTTTAATTTTGAAAATTATGTTGCTATCCTAATCTTCTTGATAAAATAAGAATTACTGCATGTATCGCCGTGGTAGCCGTATTTGTCTTTTATTAGATGTTGGTGTTGCTTGCTCAACAGGAACCTTCTTAAGATGCTCCACATTATTTCTATATATTTTATTAGTCGCATGACTTTGGAGTACTACATACACTTCCTTTCCTCTTTATGACTTGATGCATTACCGATCACAATTTGGTGCTAACTTATTTACTTTAACAGCTTGCTTAACAAGTACGTCGTCACCTTCTTGTATGTCAATTTCCTTTGCACTTCGCCGTTTATCCACATATTTCTTTTCCTTTTCTTTTTTCTCTTATCGCGATCATAAACTTCTGTATTTCTCTCTACCGGTTGGAATATTGTAGGAATTTTATCGCGAATATTTCTTCGAAAAATTAACTCAGCCGGTGTTTTAAGGTAGTAGAATGTTCTGTCGATCGATACTTTGAAGATAACTTTGTAGATCCTCCATCCAATCTCGCTTAAGTTGTTGACTGATGACTAAATGTTTTAATATAGATCGATTTTGGACGTTCCACCTCACCATTTTGCTGCGGCCAATATGGAATAGTGCTTATTAACTCTATGTTATTTTCAGAAAAATACGTTTTAAACTCATCACTTATAAAACTGTCTTCCATTATCTGCGGTTATAGAAAATGGTAAACCAATACGGGCAAAAATGATACGAAAGCGTTTAACTGTTTCTGTTGAATACAGTTTTCTTGCATTACATCGATTTCTACAAAACGACTGTAATAATCAACAACAGCTAGCCGGTTATGCCCAGAAGACAATGGTCCAAGGAAATCCATCGCTACATGTTGCAGAGGGTGTGATGGTAGTTATACGGCTACCACAGCGATACATGCAGTAATTCTTATTATATCAAGAAGATTAGGATAGCAGCATAATTTTCAAAATTAAAAGAAAATAGTAATGTAGTATCTAGTAATATTAGATTTATATAGCACTCTCAGAAATATGAAAATTAAATAAATCAGTTGGCTATGTAATATTTGAAGCGACAAAACGTGTTTGAGATTTAATAAAATATTAAGAATTAGATCCGTAGATCTTACACCGACTATTTCAGAATTTGTTTCAAAAACGCCCTATCTGAGGTCAAATTCAATACATGTTTACATTAGCTGGGTTGTTTGTGAAAAAAATTCTGAGATAGGGCGTTTTTCAAGCGAATTTTGACATAGGGCGTTTTGGAAACGGCAGCCGAGTTAGAGTGATATTCCACTCACCAGTCGATATGTGATCGAAATAGCCGCGAGTTCATAACTCAAACAATCCGTATATTCATTGCACTACCGAAATTGAATGTGCGAACACGGGACGATCGATATCTAGAGGGTGTGCCGGTACCAACGGGCAACTCCTTATGGGTTACTTTCAGCCCAGGGACCAGCCTACTGGGTTCCAGCTAGTACAACTCCATCTTCCATCCTGCCACCGTGTAGTCACGGAGACGGCGGTGCCCAGCGAGTGAGAAACCACTTACGGGTAATTCAATCCATGCAGTTCTGGTAGCAAACGACGATACAAGCTACCGTATGCTATCCCTTGAGGGTATGCCAGCGTAACAAGGCAAGGTCTCAACTTCCATAGCCCTACGTCATCATCGACCTTTCCATACGCTACTGGTACACATTCCGCCGCCTTACTAACAATGCTGATAGCTTCACTATTCAGATGTTTGCCAGCTCTACCCTACCGCTGCCCACTTAATATCCACCTTACTGCAACTGTTGGCCGATATTCTCATCGCAGAAAAAATACGAGTAACTTTCCTCACTCCGCCCGACACATACTGCTAAGCCAGGTCACTCTGCCAAATCGCTCTACATTATCTTGGTACGAAGTCTCCTGTCCTCCTTACACCTCAAGCAGTGTGTAGTTTTTATTTGGTGGGGGTTTGACAAAACCAATCTCATAAAACTATTTCGAAATTATCCAGAAACCAATGCTGATTTGGTCTCTAACAGAATCGAAACCAATACCAACTAACTACTAGAGAAAGTCCCAAAAATATCTAAAGATAGTCCCATAATAATCCACAAAAGACCCGAAAAGCAATGCCAAAATTACCCCTAAGAAAGGCCCACTTGCAGAAAGGCAAGTTATCACTATACCAAGAGTTGGCTTCCCATGAGGGGTTAAACTAAACAAGTCGGACAAATTTTAAAATCTTATCATATTTAGAAAAGAAATGACTTGCCGTTATATTCGAAAGAATCCTCAACTAGTCCAGAATTGAGGTGAAGGTCGCTCACGCAGCAACATACTATCTAAAGAATGAGGCAAATAATTAATATCGACATTTTCTTCTCTTCAAGACCGCAAAATATGACAAACGACAACAAATAAAGCCGATTCCATGGAAAAGTGAACACTCTAATGTACACATCAATTTGTGTACAAAGACAAATATCTACGTGCATAAGTAATGAAAAGTAAAATATTTAGTTCAAATGTCTAATGGAGCGTGCAACTCATTCAATATATGCGCAATTATCACTCTTTTTCTTTTTCTTCTTCTCATTACTTCATTCACCCTATGCACAACATCGTGCCTCAGTAATTCACCATCTTAGAATTATTGATTTGCATTTCAGCATTCACAGTTGAAAGCTTCGTTAGCACCGTAAAATGTGAAGAATTCCCACGAAGGCATTCAATGCATCCGTCATAGATAGGGAGATACGTCAATGTTTATGAGTGTGTGTGTGTGTGTTTGTGTTCATAGGTGTGTGTGAATGTATTCGTTTGTGAAGCGGCGCGTACCTGTGTGACATTCTTTTGCCTCTTTCATTTCACTTTACAGCATCACGATGAATTTTTCCTTTATCTGGGTATAGATATATGTATATTTCATATTTCATATTTGTTTTTGTTTTACTTCTTCATTCCATTTTGTATTTTTTTTCTGTTTCTCCCGTACAGTTCTCCTTAGCACTTTCATCATACTCCCACTTAAACTAATTTTCAATGCATTTTTAATGTAGTTCATTTTTTCCTGTCTCATTGTGGCTTATTCATTTTCGCACTTCATCGTCTTGTGTGAGGGCTTACATATCATGCCAACTTTCTCGCCTTCATGTTTGTATTTTAGTCTTTATTTCAGTTTTCTTTATTCGTCTCATTTAACAGTTTCTGGTGCAGTAATTTACTTAGTATGTTTGTGTTTGTGTGTGTTCCTCCTGTACAAGGAGATAAACATGATTCCAGTTCACATGAAGGATTGCAAAAAATTTCTACATTTGTTTTTGTATGTATTGTGTTAAGTATGTGTAAGTGAGCGTCGAAAGAAAATATTGTAGGTGTTCAATTTTTGCTCGTATTATAGACTTTTTTAGAACTTGATTACATTAAAAAGATACCAACCACCCTGCAAAAATCGCGAGTACTCCATGCATGCATGTATGGAGTACTCGCTATGGACCAACCGAGTACTCCAAAATTACCACAATTCATACAAAAAATATGGTCCAATTAACATTGCGATGTCCTAGGACTGGACCATATACTCCAGCTTCGCATTACATCAGAGTAATCCATGGAGTACCCACAGTCCAATAAACATCGTGTAGTGATTACAATCGTTAAAAACGAGCAATGATCGGCTTACAATGTGTTCGTGTAGAAACATGAGTTGGTCCATTGCTGCATTACAGTGGAGTATAATGGTAAGTACTCCAGTGGACCACATGATCCAACGATTTTTGCAGGGTATTAATAACTCGCGCGAATTTGTTTCTTTCACAAGGGAGACTAGGTAACCATATTTAGTAAAAGTGGAGCAGCTAAGAAGGAGGGGTTTGATGATTTATTTTGTTTATTTATTTTTTTACAGATTATAATAAGCCCAGCTTATACCTATATATAGTAATTAATATATAATCTAATTTAAGTTATTCACATTAATCTATTGACTGCCCAAATGGAGTGAGAGATAGGTGTCAGACGAATTACACCAACGCATCGATTGTACCAGTTGTATCTGACGCTGTTAAGGTATTTAAAGTTCGAAGGCGACATCTGAACGGCGATGCACTCATTTGGTGATGGTTACAGTATGGACCGTCGGCTACTTTTTGCATACGTGGGAAAGCTTCCTAGTGCCAGCGTAGAGTACTCGGGATGTATGTAATGCTATTGGTGATTCGAAAGCTTGCCCACCTTTTACTAGATTTCATCTCGAGTGCTGCTGTAGATAGGTGATTTATCAAATATGTTAAGTTACATCCTAAGGAATCCTTTAGTACAGTGCTTTGTCAAAACGCCAATAGACTGGCATAGCCTTAACGTACCCGCTGAGCATGCTTAAATGCCTGCCACCCCGGTCTCATTAAAAGGAGTCCGCCTTTTGAATATATCAAATGTTTTAATGAACTTGGATAAAGTAAGCAAAGGGGGGCAGTTACAGGTTTACCGTAATCTTTCCGGGATAACGGCTGTATACCATCGCGCAAGGAATTTTTCACTGCCCTGGATTTCAATGTTCTCTGAGTAAGCCATCATTTCGCAAACATTATCTCAAGGCCCATATGAAGCTAATTTGATCAATCCAATTCGGCGGAACAGGCGAATAGAAATCCTGAATTTTAATAAGCTTACGGCAATACCGATTGCCTCCTATGGGAATCCAACACAGATCATTCAAGTACTCCAAAATTTTTAAAATTGACGATACAGTCTGAAATCGCTAACAATAACGTGAGCTCTGCTTCCCGACTTCACAATAGGGCTGACTATATTCAACGAATCCGTGATGCAGTCCAGCGTTAGTCTTTTGGAAGTCAGACAACTGTGGGCAATCCCCAGAGATCCTTGGAGTTTCGTTGAAACGATTTCCTTCAGGGCGAGACACTTTTAGAATTTGAGTCCATATAGTTTTTGTTCTTGATGTTGATTGGGTGATAAAAGGTATTCCTACAGAACTAGCAAATTTTAGCAACTCTAGTGCATGGGTTCATAAGTAAAATCAGTGTGCCATTTTCAATTGCTATGATATCTTTGCTGACCATCACTCAGCCACCACTTGCTTCCTTTATTTTCAGTTAAAGTATGCAGTATTCTTCGGAAGAATTTCCCTAAGTCCCAAAGATTTTCGCAAATGTATATCTTTATGCAGAAGCTTTTCTAACGAATTAGAAAATCGATGCCTCTTGTACAAGGCAATAGAGATACCAGTAACTGGTGTAACGTGGACATGGTGCAAAACTGAGCGACTGGATCTCAATATGGAAAGAGTAAACAAGCAGCAAGTTCAAGCTTTGATCCATTTGTGCAGTATATAAGAGTGATAAAATTTTACTTAGTGGGTTAAGGGGCAAAGAATATTCCCTTCGCAAGGCATGACTATAGTAAAAGGGACGAATGAAAGAAACAAACCTAAAGGTTGCGAGAAGTCAAAAGAAATTCTTTCCGAGACCTAGAACTAGAAGGTGAGTTAAACCGGAGTGTACGATATTTATATCTGACAAAGTTGTGCCCGTATCCGTAATACACCCAGAGTCATTCCCGTCTATCCGAGCTTTGTCTTTTTAATAGCACCTGTACACCGCATTGTAGAGGTTTCTGGGGACAGCTCTGAGAATTGCTAAAAGAACTTAACACTTGGGGAAATTATAGTCCACAAAACCTTTAACGCTATCAGTTATTCTTTTGTTCTCTCATTTGTCATTAATAATACACTCAGTTGTCAATTTGTCTACAAAAATGTTGTTACAAAATATTACTCGTATATGTCGGATACGTATTTTTGAGAACTTAACCTTTTTTGTTAGACTTAACATTATTTTCATATTTACTCGAGTGTTGCTCTTTCGTGCACCTAAAACAAAATTAATTCTTTTGTGTCGTTAAGCTTTGAAGTCCTTGCTTATTTATGTTTATATGTATGTACATATATGGGTATATGTATGTGTATATTTTTGTACTTTGGCTGACATTCCTATCAGTTGGAACATAAAGCCAACATTCCGGTTTATTTAACCCATAAAAATGTTTACACTTGACTTCATTTTACATATTCGCATTTATCAGCAAAGCAACAAAGGTAGTCATGTGGATCGCAATTAGGGATGAACAAATTTTTTAAATTTATATTTTCTTTCTTTTCGGGATATTCATAATATTGTGCGCAGCAACACATTTTCCTGGTAATATTCAGAATGTTACAATTCATATTCTGAAAATTACAATTAAAGCTCAGAAAATTTTCAGGGGTTTTTCTTTCACTCAATGGAAATAATGTACCCAAGATGGTAAATTTTACCGTTAGTAGTTTGGTACATGGGCTACTTTCTGTTAACGAAATATTGGACTTCATTGTAATTACTGCAATTAAAATAAATTCTGCTCTCCTTATCCAGCGTTATTTTTGAAGGAAAGAACATCACACGAAGGCAAAGAGATGGCGAGGAAAAAAAATGTTAACCATTACATGGAGGTACTTCTATCCTTCCCTCTCTCTTTTTGCATCATACTAGATATACACGCGGAGTGTTTGCCAAACTACAGCATGGGACGACTCCGCTTAAAAAACTTCCTAAAGCATTTGATGTTATCACAACGGACCTTCGTGTTGTCCAAGTGAGCTATCCTTATCAGGGCAGCTACCACCTAACCTAACCTAACCATTTGATGTTACTCTCCTGCAACTTAGGACCTTTTGAGTGGTCGGCGAGCATCTGAAGCCTATGATCCAATGAATGTACATTAGAGTGGTCCTCCTAAATCCAATAAACAGTATTGTCCAGTCCCCCTTTACAGTAACACCAAAGCATGAATTATGACATAGCAAATTTTAGTTCCGATTGAAGGCGGTTAAGGAGCGTGTCACTGTGGTTAAAGCTCAGATTTTAATATATTGAGTCTTCGTAGCGTAATCGGAATTTGGACGCCTGTTCCACACCAATATGAGCTTAAACGCCGGTTCTACATTACCAAAACCGTTCCAATCGGAAGACAATTTATATGTGAAATGACAACAATTACTCTGACCAGCAAGTCTCGCATTTTGGAAATCGTTCTATAGAAATTAAGAAGATTCAAAACTCCCATCCCTATGACAAATATTATAACATACATATATTGGTATATATGAATGTAAATTTCCTTCAATTTATGCGAGTGTCATGGCATTTTACTTTTTACTACAAACTCAATGTTGCCATTTAACTTTAATAACTTTCCCTGATTGGTCGTCTTTTTTGCCAATTGACCATATAAATCTTAAAATATATCACGACCCACATTTCCTAGCTGTTTGCTAGTCACTATATACAACAGAACTACTTACGGACTCATCCCAATATATGTTCATATGTGTCCGCATTGAGAAACGAAGAGCCAACAAAATGTTTGACTAAAACTTTCTACAAGCTTTTTCATTCAGTTCCAACTACTAATTTAAGGCAAATGATTATTAATTCTCAAACTGTCGAAGCTGAAAATGATTTTCACATATGTATGTTTATGCCAGACTACATACACGCACACACACAACAAATCATCTCCCTGTTACGTATCGTTAAATTCACTCGGTTTCGTCGTTAAAGTTTTATGAAGCGAATAAGCAGAAATTCTAGCATTATCCTTTCTTTGTATTTTATGCATGTTATTGTTTTGTTAGTTGGTTGTAGTAAAATTTGTTAAGAAGAGTATCAATATTGTACAGATATATACAAGATGACCGTAATAACAACAACAACACGTGTTGTCACTGCTATTGGTAATTATAGAGATGGTAATGGCTTTTGACACTTGGTAGAAAAAAATATTGTTATTGTTGCTGTTGCTGTTGTTTCTTGTACTTGTTAAAGTGAAAGCATTCACTTGATTTATGACCTTTCACATTTAAATTACTTTAGATAAAAGGACTAAGAAAGGCACAAGCTTTCTTGCCTTGCTGCTAAGTTTTAAAAGATAAAGTTCAAAATAATGAAGAAATTATTGTTCACTGCTTCAATAATAAGACTGTGAATACAACAACAACCGCAATGTTAACCGTAACGTCAACCGTTGGTGAAAAACACTTAATATCGCCCACGATTCACGATGCAGTTTTTGTTGTTGTGTTAGCGGTGCGTTATTAATCGTCCTCTCTGGATGGTTGTCTGGAAATAAAAATTTCCCAACGATTCGCATTTTCTTCACGAAAACATTTTCATTATGAGTATTCTACATCTTTGTCCTCAGTTGTCTCGATCTACTCCTGGGAAAGCGGTTTTCATCACGTCAATTTTATTCGCTTTGAAAGTACAGTCCTCCCGCAAGAGAAATTATGTACCTCAGGCAAATAGGTTTGTCCAGTAACATGGTTCACGGCTTACACCTACAGTGGGCACCACTTCTGTCACCACTGCATGCAGTGAACTTTCTGCTGTCTATCTCCGAGATTCCTTAAACGATGTTAAACTTCTGCTCGCTATCTGATTATACACTATATCCATCCGATAGGTCTTCCCCATCTTTATTTCTCTTTCCTGATGCAAGCTTGGCCTTCTGCCTTTATTGTGAGGTTTTTAAGCGCTTGAGAGCTGTTTACTTTACCTACCTGCACTGTTTCTATCAATATTTCGTAATGATATCATTACCTTCCCCATGTAATTGGGCCAGAGATGACCTCCTATCACATCTGTCATCTGGGATAGCTTTCACTTTACCTTCGTCATTCTTTTGCCTAGTTCATTTGAAGAATAGGCGGCATCTGGGCTGGTTGTGGCAACTCAAGCTTCCGCGGCATTTCCCCGGACCGAGACTCTTAGGCGAAGACTTATTTAGTTCCTTCGCACTTTTTTGCTTCAATTGTTTCATGCCGCTTTTGGAAAGAATTCCTCTGTCCACCACCTGAATGGACACTCAGACCATCACATTAAGAAGCGCCTGGTAGACGATCGTCGGCAAAAGGCTATCAACGTCGGTAATACTTCCCAAAACCATCAGAAGCACCTTACTACCAATACAACACAATAAGTACAAATTTAAATACTCCAACAAGAATTTTTCTTTGCAATTATATTCAATGCTAAATGACACAAATAATGCTGAATTAATCTTAATTCGTTAACCAACACTCGCACCCACGCACATTTAACAAAAATAATGGCAAACAAATTATTCTTTAACGACACAGATAAAGGCGCCATCTTTAAAATGTTGACAGTCTCAGAAGCTGATGCTTTTAAGTTTTTAAAATATATTCATACAATAAAACATGTTCACTTATTGCTTATCGCACTTTTCACAATGAGCACTGCAAGTGTATGTGTCTATGTATGGGTGTGTGTGTGTGTATGCGCTCAAGTCTACATATAAATCATTTCGAATTTTAACAATACGTAAATTATTATACTTCTGCGCCATTTTACTGCACACAAAATATTTATTATGTTCTCCTTCATTTTCTATTTTTTGGGACCCAAATGAAATTTCCCGTTGCCCTCGTTGTTGGTGTTGCTGCTGTCGAACCTCTTTTTCAGACGGAGTGTAACAAATCATATGTTTTCTGGTTGTAATGCCTCGCACACAATCGCACATAAATACTGCTCAAAATATGTCTGTGCGTGCGTGTGTAAA